>VZTV01095445.1:85181-101584 GCA_013400875.1 Anhinga rufa
GCCCCCTCCCCGCACCCCCCACCCCACCCCGGGCGCAGCCCCGCACTCGCCGCTGGAAGCCAGCGCGACGGGCGGGTGAACGAGCCGGGGCAGTTGCGCGTTTCCCTCCCACGGAAGACACCAGTGGCCATTTTCTCTTCGCTGCCCACCTAGAGGGACCTGCTCCTGCCCAAGCATCGCCCCTGAGAAGGGACGGGATGAAGGTTGTCCTTGTCGAGGGGTGCAGTCCCTGGAGGTGAGGTGGTGCCCCACCTGCCTCACCGCTGGAAAGGAGCGGAAAAAAGGCAAGAGGGAGAGCTGCGAACGCGCTCGGCTCCGTGGGTTTCCCAGCCGCCAAAGTACAACACTGGCTCATGATCCTACCTGGAAGCGACACGGCTGGGACCACGTCCATGTGCAAGAGAAGCTCTTGCCAAGCGCACACAGGTGGAGAAAAGCGGCCTAGGCCCGCAGTGCCAGACACACGGTCAGTGACTGTTGAAGAATTACCAAGATCTCTAAGCTTGATACCTATGGACATTAGACAGACGAGCCCTTCCAGCTGGCAGCTTCTCCATTCATGTTCATGGTGGTCCTCCTTTATACGCCATCTCACTTAGAGGGTTGCATACCATAACATAGAATCACAGAATCACAGAATCATTAGGGTTGGAAAAGACCTCTAGGATCATCTGGTCCAACTGTCAACCCAGCACCACCATGTCTCCTAAACCATGTCCCGAAGTGCCATGCCTACACGTCTTTTGAACGGCCCCAGGGATGGTGACTCCCCCACCTATCTGGGCAGCCCATTCCAGTGCCTGACCGCTCTGTCAGTGAAGAAATTTTCCCTAATCTCCAATCTAACCCTCCCCTGAGGCAACTTGAAGCCATTTCATCTCATCCCATCACCAGTGACTTGGGAGAGGAGACCGACCCCCCTCCCCACAGCCTCCTCTCAGGCAGCTGCAGAGAGCGATGAGGGCTCCCCTCAGCCTCCTCTTCTCCAGGCTGAGCCCCCCCAGCTCCCTCAGCCGCCCCCCAGCACACTTGTGCTCCAGACCCTTCCCCAGCTCCGCTGCCCTTCTCTGGACATGCTCCAGCCCCTCCATGTCCTTCTTGTCCCGAGGGGCCCAGAACTGAACCCAATATTTGAGGTGCGGCCTCACCAGTGCCGAGTAATCCTGGTTGTGGGCTTTGTTTTTTTCCTTTCATCCTTCCTTCTCGGTTTCAGGAGCTGCCAAGCTCAAAATCCAGCAAAAGTTACAACCTCCCTGAATTTACTGTAACTCAGCAAGGCCTGCTCAGGGTTTCCTGAGGTATAAACTCTCCGCTGCTGTCCTACTCTTGACCCTCCTGTTGTTCACCTTCTGCAAGGCCCTTGAAGGTGCAGTTTGTTTGAGAAGACACGTGTTTCTCTCTCAGAGGAATTCTCCCCTTGTGTTTTGGGGATCGTCAAGGAAACCTGCATTGGAGGGTTCAGGAGTGCAGAACAAGCCTAGGCCAGGATTTCACCATAATCTAATCTTGTCTCTGGGAAAAGATGCCACAGGTTTCTGCAGCGTCATCTCTTGCAAATAGGTATGTCTCTGTAGCAACACGTACGAGATTTGGTTACTTCGTGCAGGAACGTATTCCTAAACACGCTGAGGTCTCACATAATACCTAAATGCAGGGTCAGATATTCTTTCACTGAAGCAGTAGTAAAACTCGCAGTCAGCTCAGCAGAAGCAGCTCAGAACCTGCAATTTTCCAGTGTTTTGATTATTTTAGTGGTATTCTTATTGCCAGTCTGTCATAGCATTACGTTTTCCTAGAAAATACTAATTTGGTTTAAGAAAATGTATTGAACTAATGCTCAATTGTAGCTTATTAGATGTTTCTAAGCATTTAATATATTATAGCAACACCTGCTGGTCTTGATATAGTCAAGAATCTGTTCGACCACTATTTCCATTGTGAACTCCAAGTTCACAAGCTGGCCACAAGAATTCAGTTTGGATTCTGACACGAGCGTATAGTTTGTCCCAAGGGTTGTAAAACCCCTTCGACTATCTCGGAGTTTACCAAGCTCTGATGTTTTGCTTTGGGTTTGTTTTTTTTTTTCCACATCGCTGCAGTTTTAAATGGGCTCTTTCAAAGACGTGATTTCATCCGTGATTGACGTAAGTCAAAGCGTTGCTTCCTTTTACTAAGCAAATGTTCTTAAACGGTCAGCTTAAAATAGTCTACGGTGTGTACAGAAGAATATGCTTACATGGCTGAAACCTTACCTAACGCCACTCAAATAATAGCAGGCTCTTACAGACCACCGTTCATTCAGAGATCTCAAAGCAAGTTACAAAAGACATACTATTAGAGCTGGCTGAAGGATGGCAGTAGCGTTTTTGGAAAATTTTCAAGGTTGGAAAATGTATTTTCTTTTCGCATTGGAACAAAACCAAAAAGCTTTGAAATATTTTCACATAAACAGCATTGAGCTGAAGCCACTGTTTCCTGCCCAAAAGGGTCAGGTTCCAATTGTTTGGGGTTTTTTGTTTTTCCTCAGAAAGGCTTGTATTGCCAAAAGAAAACTAGATCAAAATCAATATATGCAACATCTGGATTTCAGTGAAACCGCTTTTGTTGAAATCAGCTCTGATTGCTGACCCACCTTACAACTGGGGAGCACGGGAAGGCATTGGTAACCTGTTCCAAATCAACGGAACAAGCCAGAGGCAATGCTGGGATCCCATTCCAAATTACAAATCCCGGTTTTCTCTCTTGCTGTTACTCTCGCTCGCTAGTACTCCCTCTTATTGATTTTTACTCCTACTCGTCTCCATAGGGCTCATGTTTTCCTTCCTATCATCCAAGATGGATTAAGAAGCTGCTAGGAAGAAACACCAAGACACTGTGTATTCAAATGGCAGTCTATAGCTGATCACACTCTACATCTCTCTGCTCTCGCGGTGCTCAGCCAGAATAAGCACCTGGATGACGGACAGCTGGCTGAAGATGAAGACGATATTAAGTAGCCAGAGGTAAAGACTCAAAAAGACCAGTCAGCACTCTAAACCAGCCGTCTGTCAGAGGCATCTCCCCTAATGTAGTAAAGATGGTTTATTGCCTTGGGGCACTTCTCGGCTGCTACTGGACTGTCAGATAGCTACGGCTGAAACAATAACAGCAGCATAAAAAGCCCAAACCTCGCTACTGTCTGTGGCTCTCCTGGAAACTGCGCTTGGTCTTGTACGATGTTGATGTTTCAACAGTTATCTTTGCTTCTGTCAGCTCTTGGTTACTGCAGAACGCTCCATCTTGGCACAAAGATGTGGCTGTAGAGGAAAACTTCGGTTGCTTCTGCATTTACAGTCCCGCTCTGCTTAGCTGCTGAGGTCAGAGACAGTAAATTTCACTTCAAATGACACTGAACTAGAAGACTTTGAAAAGAACCTTTAGTAAAGCACCGGTCTTGCAGCCATTATCTGCAGAGCCCATCGTGCAACTACTTAAGGCGAGAGGCTCCAAGCCAATGTGACCCCAGTTCATTTGGAGCTACTAAAACCTCAACCAGTACAGAGGAACTAGATTTAATGATTTTTTTTTAATTATTATTATTATTTTTTTAGAAGCTAGTGAAATCTGTAGATCGTACAGCAGCTGAATATGACTGAGGAACGCAGCATCATCTGGACATTCCCCAAGTTCAAGTTTTCCCCAAAAGCAGTCAGCAAGTTATAAAAAAAAAGACAATTTCAGACCTACAGAGCACCATCTCTGCAGCAGAACCCCTGGAATCACCATGCCTTCTGTTGTACGGCCCCAGGTACGGTGGGTACTTACTCACATAAACAATATGAGTTTCAATTCTTTATGAGATGTTTCCTGTTGAATTTCGTTTTAATGTCCCTAGAAGGAGATGAAGGAATTGACTCGATGAAACAAAATAAGTATGATTTTACTTTGGGGGAGAGGCGAGGAGAGGATGATTGAAAAGTTGCTTGAAAGGGTTTTGAATTTTAAAAAGCTCAGTTGAAAAAACAAAAATATTGAATTCAAGTTAATAACCATAAAATCATTCCCAACCACCTTTGCAAAAGGGCACAAGATTGATTTACCATATCTAGAGAGACATACCTTTCTGATCATTCTACTGCACAATATGAGACATTTGCAAGAATGAATAATGTGTAGAAGGGAAGACTTTGATGTTTACAGTATTTAAACACTAGTTTTAAAGGAAAAAAAAAACATAAACACAGGCAAAATATTATGCCAGTGATGATCTGCAATTGTAGGCTCCAGCTGCAGTTACACACGCACACTAACATCACCTCCCATCTTCCTAATGAAATCCCAACTGCATTTACTAGCCCATCACTTAGAGTTTTACTACAGCCTAATATTTTTCTACTTTACGTAGTACTTATTTAGAAGAAAACAGCAACACAAACAGACAACTGAGTCGAAGATCTCTGTTAAATCACCCAGACGTACAGAACTGAGGCCCTCATCCTGTTGCAGAGAGGTATTGCAGCCCATCAGATTGTGCAATCTAGCATTTGCGCAGCCCCCCTCTTACCCCGGTTCCAGCAATGCCTGTAAGAAGAGATTTGAACAAACGCGAGGTTTACATGAAGTTGCATGAAGTCTTTTGCAAAAGTAGCCAGCAATTTAGGAGAGGAATAAACAAGGAAGCTTCAACTGTCCCACACTTGAGATGTTTCCAACCAGCCTCTTATCTTTTCTGTTGCAACTTCAGAGAAGCTGGCGAGCTGGTATTATAGTGGCATGAGAAGACCAATAGCCAAATTCCTCCTGCAACAAGATGCTGCCGGGTCCCTAAGGCTTCAAACTGCCACTCTGCTCATGTTGACGTAGAGGCTTTAGGGTGTGTTCACCATTGACCAAATGCCTGTTATTGCTAGCATAGAAGGGCTGCGGCCAGGTAAGGCAGAGAGAAGGATCCCTAACCTGGTATCCATCTCCCTGCATTAAAAAGGCTGGAGGCCCAAAAGCCATGAGGCATTTCCATGCAGTGATTATATGCTGGGGTCATTTAGCGCTGGTTCAGAAAGTAAAGGTGTAGGGTGACTGGAGAGCCCCGCATATAACCCTTGTCTACTTTACTTAGAGCAGAATGACAACACAATGTGCTGTGGTTTCAGCCAAGATGAATGTGTTTACTTTAGTAAGATGACCTCTCTGCTACTCTTATTGCAGACCCGATGCCATAAGCATTTATTAGTAGGGCCACAATTACCGTGTGCAAGGACTCATTCATAACCACCAGACCCACTCAAAGCGATACGCACGACACAGGGATTAAGTTTTCGCAAGATTAGCCTGAAGGTGATGAATTTTAACTTCATCTTGAGGATGGCTCTAAATCAAATGAGATGCTTTAAAATCTGAACACGTATTTCAGAAATTGTAGATATATATGTATATATCTCTTCTTTAATTTTGGCAGTATTAGTCTAATCACTATTTCACTTACACAGGTTACACAGGAGTTTCCTAAATGGAATTTTGGGATGCTTCCTTCTAAAACTGCAGCAACTCCCACTTGCACACGGGACAGTTCTTCAAATGTACAGACTGCACTGTGTTCTAGCAACCTGTAGCTGCGACACGAAGATGTACTACCCATGTAGTCCTGATATTGTATTAAAACTACAGCTTGACTCTGCAGAGAGGATTTATAACACACCGCACAATTGCAGGCCGATCTGCTGCTTTCATGCTTGTGATATTGTGCTGATGACCACGCTGCAGTAAACAGCGCACAGATAAAACCCAGCAATTATGCAAACACGCATTAAAAAACCCCAGTAAACCTGTCATTGTAATACAGAACATAAATAACTGCCAAGACTAAAATATTCAATCCACATGCTTACATTTTACAAAGCTGTAATTTATAAACATTACAGCTCTCACCAGTTTTAATAAGTGTGAGTTGAGCTCCTACCTTTTTAAAATCCAACTGCACAGTCCTCAAGCCATTTTCTATTATTATCTCCTACTGTAATTTCAGAATAGGTGCTTGTTTGCTAAGAGAGGATTATCACCGTTCAGCATGATCGGAGAGTATTTGCATGGTCTTAGATTTACTCCATGCGACAACAGGAGAGGTACCTGGGGAGCTGGTCTCCCACAAATGGCAGAGAGGCTCAGCCCATCCGTGCCTCAGAAGGGGAAGGTGGTCGGAACCTGCCTGGCAGCTGCCGCGCTGGGATCCTAGGTGCCGACTGATGCTTTTGATAACCATCATAACTTACTGCGAGGAATTTCAGAGGTACTGCGATAGGACAGAGATAGAGAGAGACTCACACACTGGAATAAATCTAGGGAGTTTCCAAGGCCAGCTTCGATGTTTATGAGAGTTCTAGTAAAGAAAATAAATGTTCAAGAGATATATAAATGTAGTTTAATATCCAGCTATTACAGATACAGAAATTACCTCATTACATTTCTTGAAAACCATCTTTACTTGTTCTTGTTCTCAAAAAAACTTACAAAAGCCTAAGCAATGGCTAGGCTGTGCTGAGGCTTCTGCTTTTCGTGCTGACCAATATTGCCTTCTGGTTCCCTGTGTTCCCTCTTCTGCTGCAGTCGCTGCTCCTGCTCTCATACTCTGTATGGCCAGAGACTGCTTTTTGGTAGTACTCTTTTTAAAAAACGGTTCAGGAATAGTGTTCCTAATCCCAGGAACAAATCAATCTTTGGCTCTGCCAGTTGACATCTATGGACTATGACCCCAAGTTCCTCCTTGGAATCCATTTGCCTCATTTCCACCTTTACTTTTAAGCAGCCAACCTTATGGTAGCAGAATTTGCAGTCAGCTCTTATATGAGTATTTAATCAAATATTATCTTAGGCAGAAAATACTGTCCATTGGATCAGGTTTTATATTAAGGCATGTTTTTATACAGCTGCGCTTTTACGTAGAAGTCTGTTTACTGAAAGGACTGGCAAAAAGAAGTGGGCTTTCTCAGATAGATGTTGAATTTAACAGTTCTCCACTGGCACTAAAATAGCCAGTAAACCCCAACAGATGAGCAAAGACAGCTGGAAGGATGCTGCTCCCTGTCCGATCCAGCTGAAAGCTCATGAAAAAGCTGAACTTTATCACTGGCTTAGAATAGTTAAAAATATTTTGCCACTGGAATGGCACTGAGTTCAGTAGGGTGCATTAATCTTTGGCCATCGTTGTCACAGTCCTGGTTCTGCCCCGAGGTACAGGCTTGTGGACTTCTGCAGGTATTTGCCCAGGCTGATCCACTTGTAGGCAAAGAGCCTCATACAATATTCATTACCTCCTTGCCTCTGTCTTGATGCACATTGTTAAGAGAGGCATGGCCCTCCAGCAAAATCTTCACAACAAAATTAAGAAACACAGCCAGTCATCATGTCAAAGTCATAAGAGATTAAATATTCTAAGTGCAGCAGCACAGGGGTAAATTAGTATTGTTACCTCCTGACCCCCAGAGCTGCACCCACTGCTGGCTTTAAACAATAAAAATAATGAGATTTTTAGATTCCATTTATTTTAAAACAACAACTGGCAGCTTGAAAGAAGAAAACATGTTTTGGCAAATAAAGTTGACATTGACATTTTTAGCAAAGACTAGCTATACAGTGGCTTGTCACTGGGCAAATCTGAAGAATCACTGCTGCCTCTGATGTATGATGTTTTTCACAGGGACAGTGCGCGTGTGAGTAATAAAGAACATTTAGTACAGTTTGTATCTGCCTTTAACAGAGATGTTCAGAATATTTAAATAGAAACCGAACCATTTCTAACATTACACTCTTCAATGTATTTTTAAAAAATATCATCTTAAAAAATAAGAAGATAAAAGTTGATGCATGGTAAAATTCCATCCTAAAGACTATGCCAGTGAGACGCCTTAACAGATGGAAGTAGGGTGGCAAAACCAAACTCTGTCTAGTTGAGCTGAATTTCCAAATATTCCCAGTAAAGGGCAAAGTCCCATTTAACAGTTTTGGAGGCTTTTTCTTTTCTTTTCTTTTTTTTTTTTTTAAAGCACTGGAAAATGAGCCAGCTGGTAAGAAAAGAACATTTAAAACTATATAGGACTATGGAAATGCTTAAAGAACTGTTACGCTGTTTCCTGTTCCAGACCACACAACGTCTCTAGTTTTCAATTTCTCCATCAGAAAATTGGGGACATCTTGCCGTAAGGGAAGTGGTAGAATCTGCTTTTATTAATCTTCATCTCGGTTGATTTAGATACCATATGCTGCTTAAAACAAATAAAAGTCGAAACCAAGAAAAAACATTGAAAACCAGCAGATCTGTGACAAGGCACCAAAAGAGCAGCATGGTGAGGAGAGCTGCAGGTAGACAGAGGCATGTAGGTATGACATGCACAGATATTCATAACCCTTTTAGCTGTAGATGCTGGGAAGGCATTCTCTATTATTCATTAATTCTATGGTGAGCAGATAGATTAAGCGTTTTTCCCTCTTAATTAATCTTGCTCTGGGCTATGAAGTTGAAAAGCTTCATTTATTTATATATTTACTTATTTTGAGGGAAAGTATTTCTCACCAAAACCCTCCACAGTGAAACTGCAGCGTCAAAGCCTCCGGCCAAGCTCACAAGCATTTCAGACTGCGTATGCCTTTGGCCACTACATCAAGATATATAATTGCAGATACAGAACACTTATTGCTTTTGATACTAAATACAGGGAGATATTTTATGTCCGGGGCTTGATTTTCCCAAGTACAGACATTAATACCACCCATAAAAGACAGATCGTATTCCATCTATATAAAGGAAACATAAAATGAAAAGGATCAGGTCTTTATGCTATTTATTATGATATATTATACCCAATATGTGTCCAATTGTGTCAGCTGACAAGAATTTCCTGACACTAAACCCTTTAAAGTCTACTGAGCTGCTTTTGATTTACATAAACCAAAGATGAGCAACAAGCAGTGAATAGGCTGCTCAGTGCTGAGCAAGGCTTTTGTTGGTGCTGGTTATTCCCTTCCATCCCTCAGGCACACAGGCTCCTGGGAGGACACACCTTGACAGAGGTTAGCATGGAGCTACAACGGCTTAAAATACGGGGGCTTCAATTGCTCTGTAACAGAGACAATGTGGTACTGAGCAAGCACTACTGCTTGTTAGCATGCTTTGTTCAATACAATTAGTAGGGTACCCTGCCAGAGCAAGTACTAAAGGATAGCTCAGGTGATAGACTGAGGTTATTCAACTTTTGACAAAAGGTTAGGGGAATTCTCTTGAAACAGTAATTGTCTGTCACATGAAATAGCGCAACTTCTTGAACATAGGAAAGAGGAAACCATAACATGAATTGGATTAGGGCAAGAGGAACCTAGAGGCAGGCAGGTTAATACAGCGGAATCTAATGGACTTACCAATAGAGTCTAGGGTAGACTGGACAGAAAATTATTAAAGAAAGTTAATAAAAATCCCAATTATTCTGATGCGTCTGTATCTAAAATAACGGAGGCTGGTTTCCTCCTAGCTCTTAAGATTTTTTTGTGGTCAGTACACGGATAGGCAACTTCTGCAACTTCCGAGGGCCTCGGAAGATTTGGCATGGGATGCTTTCCCATGTAAGCCAAAAAAAGACAGAATGGCATAGGAAAAATAACATGTTTCTAGGGGTGACAGCATTCGCTACACCATAAAAACAGACCCACAAGTGATACGTCATCTTACAGATCGAGAGCCCAATACAGACGTAATACAGCCCAATACAGACGTTCCCTGGCTAACTGGAGAAAAGTGAAGTGAATCGCCTGTGCAGGCAAATGTTCTGCAGGTTTAGTTTGAGGACATAATATTTAGGAAGCCTTCAGAATGGGCACACCTTTTGCAGAGCGATCATTTCAAACACGTGGGTGCACAAGTCAGTTTTGGAACAGGGGGTTAAAAAAACACTTAAGGTAAAAACTTGTAATTTAATCTGGTAGCAGAGCCAGAAGCGATATTCCCAGAACAGGTCTTGCCATTGGCTTTAAATGGTCACAGGCACAACTACTCATTACTATCAAATTAATTCAGCTGATGAATCCTTCAGTCTGTATCTTACAGTCCCCTTTTCCTCCCGTCACACTTGCCCAAACTTCTTGTTCTCAATGCTTGAGTGGAGCATCTATCTACAATGGGACCCTGATCTTGACTGGGACAGTGAGCTGCTCCCATCTGACACGTAATACATAAACAAGACAGATAATAATGGGCAGCCGTGATAAGAGTAGTGCATCTTCATAACATCCACTCTATGTATGACATAAATGAATACATCAGATTACCCTTAAAATAGCCTACTCTAAAATTAGATAAGTGAATACTGCCACATAACACTGTAATACTAATGTCATCGGAAGAGCTGGATATAAGGACCAGACTTAGTGCTAAAGAAATCCTCTGCCCTGAAAATGTAAATTCGGTAATTGCCACTAATTGCGCATAGCATCAGTGTCAATTCAAACATCAAAACTGAACAAGCAGTACTGAGTCTGGCCTTTTTCAGGTAAAACCTTCGCTTTACGGAAATTCAGTATGAGAATCAGTGAATGTATGCTTTTTTACACCCACCTCTCTTTCCAAAGCATGCTGCAGACAACTACAAGGACAGTACTAAGATAAACATACCACAAATTCGTCTCAAATAAAGTGCAATTTCTGTGGCACGCACAACGGTTCTGAGCCACATCTTCCATCACTTTGTTCCTCAATCGCACAATTGTCTGAACTTGTGGCGTAGAGGGCAACTGGACAGAAAAATTGTTCTTTAAATGCAGCTGACAAAAGAGCACCTGTGCAGACCGTGCTCACATGAGGGTTTTCTGGGCTGATGTGAGTAACTGAACCGTGGCCTTCCAGGGATTATGGCGAGATAAAACTACTTAACTTGGAGCAGCAACAGACTCGCATTTCCGTGGGTGCAACCGGGCTGTTGTGTATCGAGCTGTCAATTCGGAAACGCCTGGTCTCCTGGCCAACAGACTAAGCAATACCCAGGGCTACATGCCTAGCCGCTGGCTGTTGAAGATGAAAGTCAGGTTCTGCAGATGTGATCCATGAGAGTTTCATGTATTTGTAAGCTTAGCAAAGACAGGCGTGCACAGTAGACAAAGTAACCCACTGGGTGACGTTTGACTTGGGCCATTGTCTGTGGGTTTTACTATTGCAAAGCCTCAGAAAAAAGATTTGGGGTGACTTTTTTTTTCCTAATTATTACTTTTGTGATTTTTACCACAAGAAAGCATCTCATTTACCCACTTATCCCAGGCAATTTGTTTGAGAGAGGTAGTCTTGGTTGACTCCAGCATTCACAAAAAAAAAACCCAAAAAATATAACCCCTCAAAAACCTGTAACGAGCCTTAGCTACAACTGTACGTCCTTACTGCTTTGTAATGTTTGGAACATCGCCTTCAGGTCAGAAGAAAAGGCAAATGTTGTTAATATGCCATCTGCTGCTACCAGTGTATCCTAACCCACTGGAGAGCTGCGCGCCATCGAAACAACGCCCGGGGTGCAGTGCAATATCAGCGTTAAATCCCAGCCCGAGATCTAGCAATGCTATTGAATAACACCAAAAGGCAGGGCTCCACCCTGGGAAATGTCCTTACCAAAGAAAATATTGAAGTCCCATAATCATAGGATGAGAAAGCCTTAAGAACTTTTAGCAAGTTACAGCTGGCAAGAGTAAAGCTTTTAGCCACTTTTTGTCCTCTGAAATCTCTCTTTCCAAGCTGTGGTACACGGTAGCAAACCTGATACTGTCTAAATGGCAAGAGAAGTTGTTGAGTGCCTTTCTAGCCAATCCTCTAAATCGCAGTAAATCCTACAGCAGATAATTCAGCTTTATAAAAATTCTTATCCTAATGGGAATTTGAGGGTTTTGGGGTGCAGAGAAGAGGGAAGACAAGACCCCTTTGTTTTAAGGAATGAAAGTCTATATCTGATAGCCAACAAGATACTGAATACTGCCGCGATGGACACAATTTGATATATTAGAGGAAAATTTCTTGTTCTTTTGGGAATACATTGTCACAAGCCAGCTGTTTATACTGGATTAGAAAAGGGAATTAGAAAATGCACAACCCAATTAAAAAATAATGTTTTGTTTGTTCCTTGGAGTTCTTTTGCTCTTTCATACTCATTTCTTCTCTTTTTCATTTTTACTTAATTTAATATTAATATTGATATTCACAAATAAATCCCAAGGTTCATGCCTTTTTAAAATGCCCCTAGCATTTGTTTTCACGCCGTGGCCTGATCCTACAGCTGTAAATGGAGCCACGCCAGTTTCCAACAGCCCAGGATATAGCCCCAAGCGTTCCTCCGCTGACTTCAGTGGGAGAAAGACAATCTCTCAACACAGTAAACTTCCCCTGTCAACATACCAAAAAGAAAAGGTGCTCCAGCCTTTCAAGCAAGGACAGCCAAATGAATCTGTAGCACTTTCACATAGATTTATAGAAAAGCTGAACGATGGATCTTGCTGGAGGCAAGACGGAATGGGAATTTTTCTCTTGCTCTGTGTTCCTCTGATAGCGCAGGTTGGAAATGGAATTGGCACGGAACAGAA
Source organism: Anhinga rufa (assembly GCA_013400875.1). Classification (NCBI taxonomy): domain Eukaryota; kingdom Metazoa; phylum Chordata; class Aves; order Suliformes; family Anhingidae; genus Anhinga; species Anhinga rufa. The sequence continues at coordinate 97,755 of VZTV01095445.1, forward strand.
ATACCAGTACCTTAACTCTACTACCATCTAGACTGGTCCATCAAAATAGCAAAGAAAGTAACAGGTGATATTTTAAAGCAGCACAGAAATTCCAGAAAACAAGCAGTAGAACTGGCTGTAAAACCCTACACAGACCTTCCAAAATACTGATCTCGGATTTGCCAGACTTGAGGGCAAATTCCCATTTCCATCAAGGTGAAAAATAGAGCAAAATCAAATGACATAACTTCAGACCGACCTGTGGACTTTTAATTCTCTACTGCTCTTAGAAATAAGACGGGTTTCAAAGATGCCCCAAATCTTCCTTGTTGAAGAGAAGAAAGAAAGTTATTTATTAGATTCCTTTAAAACCTGTGAAAAATTTTCAGACAAAAAGCTTATGGCACTCCATTTATTCTTGCTTTCATGAAGCAACTTATATGATTAGAAAAGAAATATAAACTTTCTGTACTGAGTTGAAAGAAATTACAAAAGAAGAAACAGGAAAAAGAAAACTCTCCAAAACTATGATCTTTCACTTCTAGTAAATTCCCTTAGTCTTAGATGAATAAATGTGTCTCTCTGTCACATCTATGACGCTCTGAATAGTTTCAGTCCTGATAACTTCTCATTTTGGGAAGCAAAACTTGTAAAGAACAAGGAATCATTCAACATTTGTGTGCTTGCAAGTCCTTTTTTTTTTTAAAAAAATAAAATTTCTGTTCAGTCTACCCCAGCTGTCACGGCCGTAATCTCTCAGCTGGGCCACCTGCCCCTGCAAACGGGCTCTTGGTGTGCTGGGGACCTACAGCGCCCTCAGAAGCAGTCTGGTGAGCTTACTGAGTGCAATGCGTTTGAATTTCAGATTGCAGAATTCCCTTCATCTTTCAAGTGATTCTTGTTTGATGCTTGAAGTCAGGAAAGTCAATTGAAACTTAATTCTTTTCTTCTTTGATTTATAGCAGCTGTGGATTAAGTACCTGATTTGGGACAGATTCAATTGTTTCCGCACTGAAAACAAACTTAGGTTTTTCTTAAAGTTTACACCTTGAATAATGGTTGTGTGTGTTTTATTGCATTACACCGCTGTATTTTATTCGAAAGCATTAGTCAACCCTTATTTCCTGGAAATTCACCACTGGTGCACTCATCTGTTGTCGGAAGATGGCAATGAGCCACCAGCGCTCTGTGCTCAGGACGCATGGGACGAGGGGCTTGGTGAACCTGGGAGATTATTTCATTCACTGAAAAATAGATTTTAGACACCCAAAAATGGGCCAAAAGCATTTACTGCAAATGTCGGTAGGATTTTTTTTCATATAAAGTTCAAAAACATTATTTTGTTTCAAAATTTTCACATCTTACCACACTTTCAGTTTTACATTTCTAAATGGCACCCTGATATGAAGTGGACCCAATTCTGACCCTAAAGAACTTTCCATTTTTTAATATTTTTTTTTCATTTCAGTGAAAAAGCTGAAAGAATTAATTTTCAGTCTGGATATTTCTCTTCACTAGTGTTTTCATTTAGTCAACAATCAAACAAAAAATATCAGTTGTTTGTATATCTCCAGTTTCCCTGCTAAAGTCTTCACTTTTTAGAGTTTATAGAAGACAGCATCCTTCAAAACAACCCACTCTGATTTGGGGCTTAGTGAAAAAGATGCTTAGTTCATATAAATCAATATATCTTCAGTGAGGAACACAAAGCTGTGTGCTTTCATGCCAGGCTAGGAACTGACCCATTTTTACTATCTCATTTTGGAGATAACTCTTTTCTTTGCAAATTTTATATGTTTCATTACTCAAAAATATTTAGTTAAAAAACATAATTACAGAGAGCATTAATGTAGTATTTCCCCTAAAAAAGGTGCACTAAAACGCACAAAATATTACAAGATAGGGACATCACGCTATACAAAAATAGGAACCCTCAACAAAAGAGAAATGCTTTGAAAAGATAAAGGGAAGATCAATACGTTCCATCTTTATAGACTCTCATCTTGTATTCTCCTGTAGTCTCAAGTCAAAGCCTACTTTTGTCTGTAGTCTAACAAAGGGTATCAGTGTTTTGAAATGTACAGTAGTTCCTTTATGCTCCAGGATACCTTGTCATTTATAATCAGTCTGAAATTCAAAACAGCTTGTTCTTTACCTGCCTGGTTCCCTTTGCAGAGCAGCTCACAACTAGCCGCAGTGTGGTACCTCGTTTCCCCACATTTAAAAGGTTGTTTGCTTTGCTTTGTTCCTCCCTGCCAAGCTGTCCAAACGCACCGCCAACAACGGCCAGAGCGGAAAGCTGGGTGAAAATAAATCTGTTTAGCTGATGTACCAGGTACTGTCAGAATTCACTGGACAGTAAACTTAAAGCTATGTTACACATTGAAAGGAAAAACACCCCTCAAATACACCTGCAGCCGCAGGTGAGCGCGGCAGATCAGCCCCCATTCGCCAACGTGCTACTGGTATTAGGTAATATTAGGGGTGGCACATCTGCAGCAAGCGCATCCTGTCTTGCAATAAGCAGCTGAAAACCGAGGCATCCAAATACAGAGGTCAAGCGCGGAGATTCAACCAAGCAGCCCACTTTGAACCGCTCCTGAAAGTTATGGAAGGGAAACGTAAACCGCTGCTCTTCAGGGCAAGCGCAAACCACGGCTGCGTAGCAATTGGAGAACAGAGCTTGTTACCCGTCTCAGTAGTACCTAGAGGTGACAGCCATTACTTGTATATAAAGAGGCACTATTTTCTTCCCTTTTCACCCAATTATCTGTATTTAAGATGTGCCTGTTTACGTGAAGTCATGCAAGATGGAAAAGGAAGTAGGAAATCAGACTCGCTTCTTCCAGAATAACTTCCCTGGCAACGCGAAGTCCCTGGGCTATTCCCTGGTGTGTCAGCCCAGAAAGCTTTAGAGTCCTTCCGTGAGGTCTTTCCTTACCTGCCCTTGCATTTACAGCAAAGTTTTCCTCTCCAGTTGAACAGCATTGGTATTCAGCACTATTTTAAGAATTTCTGAAGAGGTTAGTTTGGACGGGGGGAAGGGTGGGTGGCTGGGTGCTCGTTTGAGGCACCAGTTTGGGAAGCAACATCTTTCTTTATTTCAATTAGAAAAAAAAAAATTGAAAACGTACTTCAGCATTTTTAGAGACTTTTATACAGAATAGGCAAAGCAATTTTGAGCTTAGTTTCAACATTCAATGCTTATCAAAGCTTTTTCCTTGATCATGTTTGGAGAAGGTGGAGAGTAAGGAGGATTGTTTCACTTCTGAACCCCCAAATCCATCAGTGCAACATCTGGGATTGCCAGGAATCAGAAAATCCTTTTCCATATTGGCACCATTTATGAAATCCCAGCACTTTCCATTCATACAGAAGCCCATGAAAGTATAAGGTGGGCTTTTCTAATCTGAAAAATCAGTCAAGACCTTCTCTTGCTTGCTGCCCATCAGTCCCATCCAGGGAAAGCAGTGTGCCTACACCATCCAGAGGGCAGGCCTCCAGCCTCGGGCGGCACGAGGACACTTGTACTGCTACTTTAGCAGAGGCTGTAAATCAGACACTTGTTTTACCTTGACATAATTGCATTCATTACGTCCGTTATGGCAGATAAAGAAGTAGCCGGCAGGACAACACAGTAAACGATGCCCACAACCAGCCTTCAACTTGCAAACGCAAAAAGCATCGTCTTTGGAAACTCAAAACTCCACTAGATTAAAGCCTGAGTTCTTGATAAAGAGGCAGATGAATGCTTGGAAGAAATGCTAAAAAGACAAAATCCTTGTGCTGCAGACAATGAACTACTATGAGGACTGAAACCCATTTCTTATCTTCCAGGGAGTTTTTTTTTT
>VZTV01095450.1:0-10360 GCA_013400875.1 Anhinga rufa
TGCAATTAAGGACAGCATCCTAAAAGTGCGTACAAAGAAGACTGATTAAGGTTACATAACCGTTATGTCTAGCACATCCCATTTTATAAGTCCTTGACTTTGTAATTTTAAAGTTCTTTGAATGCAGTAAAATGCTACATTCAAAATGGGAATGTATTTTAATTTATACACCTGAAAATAGGTCATCGTAGTCTCTTGGGCCTTGTAATACTGAGCTGACCCCAAAAACTTTAAAGATTCTGGGTACAAAATCTAGGCTCTGTGATGAAGATGGTGCACACAGCACAATGTCAAACCTGGCAAGCTCCAGTTTTGCAGTGGAAACCAAATTCAAAGTGTGGGCAATTCCCAGTAGCGTTTGGATGTTGAACTGGAATTGGCTTAAATTTACCAATTTCTACACAGAAAGGGGTGTTTATTCGCTTTACATTTATCAGTTGTTACCAAAAAGCCTTAGAAGTAATCACAAGAGGTGAGGAAATAATCCCTCTTTCCCATACCAGCAGTGAATGCTTTAATCACTAGTTTACATGATTCTCCTCTTTTTGACTATGTCTAGCCTAATAAATTTTGATTTCTTAATTTTACATTGAAGACTCTTAGCCCCCTCCACTTTCCTTTTCTTCCCTTTCTTCCTTTACCTCCAGAAAAGTCTAGTCTAGAACGTAACGTTATTTCATACTTCAGACAAATTTCTAAGAAATGTTTATCAGAGCCTTTCAAGTGTTATCATATTATGTGAGAAAAAGTAGATGCTATTATAATTGCTGATTTTATAGGAAAATAGCCACAATTTATATGTATTGTGAATGGCCTGATATTGTTAGTGTATTTTAAATGACCCCATTAGGAAAAGATGTTTGAATAACCAATAGCTAAGTGCTGATTCTTCCTAGTTTGGGATCTAATGGGACTCTGGGCATTGTTCTGCCCAGAGAGCTGTTGTGCCAGGCGTGTTCACATGTGAAGAGCTTCAAAATAAAAAACTGAGTTTAAAGCAGTTTCAGTGTTCAGTGGCTGCTGAGCAAGAGATTTTGGGGTTCTACTGCTGTACCTAAATGTAAACATATTATTTTTTGGATCTGACCCCAGCTGGCATTAATCAAGATTGTCCAGTCATCTTCTGTTAGTGTGGTGAACATGATGTATCTCTATTTTTCTTAGAGCTGACTCCTGTATGACTGATTCACAGTTAATGGTTACCCTCATTACAGAGGATCCTCCGAGCCCCCTGTAGAGGTCCTTATGGCTCTCTCTTGTCACTTCAGGGGCAGCTGTGAGATCAGACCAGGTGGCTCAGGGCTTCACCCAGTCAGGTACTGGAAAACTTTCAAAGACAGAGACTGCACAACCTCCCTGGCAGCCCATCCTACTGCCTGCCTGTTGTACTGGAGAAAAAAATTCTCCTTATATCTAACAAGAACCCTTCTTATTTCAGCTTATTCCTGTTATCTGTCATCCCCCTGCCATGCATGGCTATGAAGTGCCCAACTACCTCCTCTTAGTCCCCTCCCTGTAGCCATCTGGGTGGCTATGAGGTGTTTCTGAAACTGCCTCTCTAGCAGGTTGGACAAGTTTCACTGCCCCAGCCTCTGCTCACAGGGCAAGCTCCAGCCCTCATAATCCTGATGGCCTCTGCTGAGCTTGCTCCAGTTTGCTGATGCTTCTGCTGAACTGGGGGCACAAAAGTATATGCACTGCTTTAGATGGTCTGTCAAGTGCCAGGTACAGGGGTCCACCACTTCCCTTGAGCTGGGTTACTTGCCAAGCTGAAGTCTTAGGAAAACCCAAGAATAAGCTTTCTGTTATTAAAAGAGAGGAAGAATTTACATATTCTGTTTTATTTCTTTCTTTTTCCTTAACTGTTTCTATCCCCTACTCAGCCCTTTGTTTCAGTGAGTCTCCCATTATCATTGCTCGTAACGATGAGATCATTACTAACAGCAAACTAAAATAATTTCAGCAACAAGGAGAACATAGTAGAGATTCTATGGTGTTGTATTTGGGTACAAGTGAGTGGGTGAAGTGATATCTAACTACTTGTTAGCCCAGTGTAGATTTTAAATTTTCAGCCTTTCATAATCTCTACATTAAAATTACCACAAAAAGATGGATGAAAAGTAGTGAATAATAGTGCATTAATATATGTTTGTATGCTCTTTGAAATTATCTTAATCAGGGAAAGCACTTAAATAGATGACTGTGTATCCACAAGGGTCTTCCAATTAAAAGGTTTGATTAGAACAGGAAATATAACTAGTGGGATAAAAATACACCAAATCATTATTAATGCTAGCTTATGATTATCCTTTTGCATTCAATTAGATGTTACCAACTATGAACCTGAACTAGTCATTTCCGTATAAAAATTTTACTTCTGTATCTAATTTTGAAATGGTTCCATGCATGTCTTTTCCAAAATATTCAGGCAGAGGTATAGCTAGCCTGACAGAATATCTTTTGAAATAGCAAATGGATGCTGCAACTTAGAAAAAGTACTTTCTAACATTGAAAATACATCCTGAGGTGATGTGTGGAATGCTTCCATCTGTGGTATTTAATCAGCTTTTCACCCATTAGCTGGTGTGTCCCAGTGTTTTTGATTAACAGCAGATAAATGTTCCCTTTTATTCCCAGAACATTTACTGTATAGGGTATATATTTCTCTGATATGATTAAAATCCCCACTGACTTCACAGTGAGGATATGTATACAAAGTTAAGACAGCTTCTGTATGCTAAAAATTGCCTGTTTCACTGTGGTATAAATCCTGACATGATCAATGTAGTCATCGTCCCATGTCAATGCTATTGACATTCTGCTAAACAGTATTCTCATCCTGCAATTTTCCTTTGAGAAGTCAAATCTTCCATATAATTTTTTTGTTAATGGTACAGTTTTATAAAGAAACCACAGGATAATAAGCTGCCTAGTGAAATTTTGGTTGTTATACTGGTAAGCCTTACAAAGAAAGATTTGATTGCAGTTATTGGCGTATGCATTTTTAAACTTCAAAAGCTATTCAGTGTACATAAATGATACAAGCATGTGGTGATGCTTACCTTTTGCTATTCTGAATTTAAAAATAAAGCAAACTAGTTTTTGTGCCACTGTCACACTATTAGTACTGTACTATTCCTTAAGTATATTCCTTACCTTACGTACTTTTAAATGCACTATTAAAAGCATAGTGTACAACTGCATTATTTCTATACAGTATACTTTTGTAAGCTCTGCTAGGGAACAACAGCAGATGACCTTGAATATAGCAAAAGGATGTCATTTGTTGATTTACAGGTCCAAAAAAAGTTTGTTGTCAAAATTAAATCAAAATTATAATCAGTGTTTAATCTTCTTGTTGGGTTCTTATTCCATACAGTTTTATACCTTTCAGTGGAAATAAACATGTTTGCCAAGTTAAAGTGCAGGCAGATTCAGGTGTTTTACAGATATGAATCTGCATACAGAAATGGCCACAACACAGCAGTATAAAGTAATGAACAGCAGATGGAACAACGAGCAGCAAGCATCATTTCACACAACACATCCAGATGATGAAGCCTAACTCTGAAAGTCTCCAGATCCACTTGCTCATGTATGCATGTCCTGCAGATGCAAGTGTTCATGTCCATATTTAGAAAGCCCTAAGGTACTTGCAGAGTCTATCAGAACAAATCAAGCTTACAGTCGTAAATTTTGATTACTTACTCATCAGGTACAGAAAATTCCAAAGTGGGTTCAGATCTTTGTAAGTAGAAATGACGTGTATTTGTTAGCTATTTCATTAGTTTTAGTGATGCCACAGTTTAAAATTGGTGTGCAAGACAAGGGCTTCATGGCTAAACTCTAAATGAATACATCATATCTGTAGTCCTTACAGGGATTCATATCCTTTTCTTTCAATTAACTAGTGCTGCTAACAGGAAGGGAAAAAAAAAAAGTATTCATAGTAAATATTAGGCAAATTCAGAAATCAGACCTTGATGAACTTAACTGAAATTTAGAAGATTTCTAAACATCACAGAAGTAAAACTCTGGAACCACTTTCAATAAGGAGTTGGGAAGAGACCCACTGAAAAGTTCTGGCTAGCACTATCCTGGAGGAGAGAGCCTGAGACAACTTCTGGTAAGTTTACAAAAAAGATTACATGATACTGTCTTCAGTTACATTAAATTGTGATTTACTGACCCCAAATGTTACTTATTGTAATATAAGTATAGGTATATGTAAAAATGTAAAACACTTCTTATATGTAGACATGTAAAAATATGTATAAAGGTACATATTGCAAGAGTCAACAGTAACTGACTGGTTACTGCTTTTGAAAGTAAACATGCTGATTATCTGACTGGAAAAAAAATGAGAGCAATCTAACAATAAATCATGAAGCCTACACCTACTTCATTGCATTCTCAGGGTTTACACAGGGTAAACCTGTGTATCCTCATCATGAAATCAGGAGTAGCCATTGTGTAGAGGCAGATAGGAAGTTTTGCTAGAGAAATAGCTTTTCTTCCTGATGACAATGCTCCTACTGTAGCTGTTCAAAGCTGCTGTCCTTTGAAACAAATCTTTATTAGCTCTTGGAGACAAAAATTACTTTCACTTCCATTCCTCATATTTAACCATCCTTCCCAACAAAACGATGGAGCCTCTTTTAATGTTTCCTTTTAGGATATGCACAATCTCTATCCTTTTTGCCTAGCATTCACTTGTTGTCTTATTTTTGCCTGAATTAATGTTATAAACTGTCTGTAGTGTTTGGAATATATCACTGATTCACCTCTTTTGATTCCACTTTTTTTAATTTATTTCTAATCTAAATACATCTTCATATTTTATTGTAATTGTATATGAGGTGCGCTTTGTCCTTGTTCCACAGAAGATACCAGACTTAACTGTTTCCATGACAAGTTACAACTCACCAAGCCTTCTTTCTGAGATGTATTATTTTGTTCTTGTTTACAATGCATTTACTTGCAATCATTTTACCTAATTAATTTTACCTTATTTGCTGGCATTCCCCAAAATACTTTCTAATATTGAACAGAGGTAACATTGGTAACATGTTTTCCCAAACTCATTTACTTTCATCATAAGATATTGAAGATAATCAGATGGAATACTGGCCTGGTTTCAGCTGGGATAGAGTTAATTTTCTTCGCAGTAGCTAGTATGGGGCTGTGTTTTGGATTTGTGCTGAAACAGTGGTGGTGACAATGCGGACATGTTTTAGTTGTTGCTAAGTAGTGCTTACACTAGTCAAGGACTTTTTCAGCTCCCCATGCTGTGCCGGGGGCACGGGAAGCTGGGAGGGGACACAGCCAGGACAGCTGACCCCAACTGACCAAAGGCATATTCCACACCATATGGTGTCATGCTCAGTATATAAAGCTGGGGGAAGAAGGAAGCAGGGGGACATTCAGAGAGATGGCATTTGTCTTCCCAAGTAACCGTTACGCGTGATGGAGCCCTGCTTTCCTGGAGATGGCTGAACACCAGCCTGCCCATGGGAAGCAGTGAATGAATTCCTTGTTTTCCTTTGCTTGCGTGTGTGGCTCTTTCTTTCCCTATTAAACTGTCTTTATCTCACCCCATGAGTTTCCTCACTTTTACTCTTCCGATTCTCTCCCCCATCCCACCAGNCCCTCAGCAAGTTTGCAGATGACACCAAGTTGAGCGGTGCAGTTGACACACCTGAGGGACAGGATTTCATCCACAGAGACCTGGACAGGCTGGAGAGGTGGGCCTGTGAGAACCTCATGAGGTTCAAGGCCAAGTGCAAGGTCCTGTACCTGGGTTGGGGCAACCTTTGGCATCAATACAGGCTGGGGGATGAAGGGATTGAGAGCAGCCCTTCAGAGAAGGGCTTGGGGGTACTGGTGAGTAAAAAGCTGGACACGAGCCAACACTGTGCACTTGCAGCCCAGAAAGCCAACCGTATCCTGGGCTGCATCACAAGCAGCGTGGCCAGCAGGGTGAGGGAGGTGATTCTGCCCCTCTGCTCCGCTCTGGTGAGACCCCACCTGCAGTGCTGCGTCCAGCTCTGGAGCCCCCAACACAGAAAGGACATGGACCTGTTAGAGCGGGTCCAGAGGAGGACCATGAAGATGATCAGGAGGCTGGAGCACCTCCCCTGTGAAGACAGGCTGGGAGAGTTGGGGTTGTTCAGCCTGGAGAAGAGAAGGCTGCGGGGAGACCTTATTGCGGCCTTCCAGTACTTAAAGGGGGACTACAGGAAGGATGGGGACAACCTCTTTATCAAGGCCTGTTGTGACAGGACAAGGGGTAAGGGTTCTAACCTAAAGGAGGATAGATTTAGACTGTATAGAATGAAGAAATTTTTTACAATGAGGTTGGTGAGACACTGGCACAGGTTGCCCAGAGAGGTGGTAGATGCCCCATCCCTGGAAACATTCAAGGTCAGGTTGGATGGGGCTCTGAGCAACCTGCTCTAGTTGAAGATGCCCCTGCTCACTGCAGGGGGGTTAGACTAGATGAGCTCTAAAGGTCCCTTCCAAACCAAACCATTCTATGATTCTGTGATTCTAAGTTAATCACAATGAACTTTACATGCACTCTGGCTACCGTCAGCCCATTCTATTAGATATAACATTCCATGCAAAGCCATGATTGAATATATGCATTCCTTGACCTTGAGTGGCCTTGAAACAGTTTATGAATTTATATTAGGAAAACCTGTGAATGAACTAACTTCAAATTATTCAAAGCTTGGGAGTACGGGGATGTTTTACTTCCATACCCACCTTGCACCTGCATCTCTGAAACCATTTTTGTCCAGGCCAGAGGACTGTTTGATTTTGTTTATCATTTTTTTCTCTTATACTTTCCAGTTAGGCTTCTGGTTGTTTTTCTGTCTCCCCGTTGCAATACTATCCTTAAATAGATCTACTCAGGAGTTATTTTTACAGCATCGATTTTAGAATAAAGAAACAGCATGAATTAAGACAGGTAGTGAAATGTTCTTTCTCGGATTATGCACTTTTGAGAAGAGCATCTGGCATAAAATATTATTTCCCAAATTGTAGAATAGTCTATAATATTGAAAGTAGATAAAATCACAGAGAACTGCTTAGCAGAAAGTCTGGAGTGATGATAGTTCATATTAGTAAGAAAGTAAAGGAGAAAATCATACTGTACATAATGGTGAGCTACATGTTAAGGTTTCTTAGTGAGATTAACAATCTAATGCACTTTTTGAAATTAGAAGCAATGACATGAAGCAACAGAAGCTTTATAGTGTGGGAAAATATTTTAGTCTTTAAAATATTCTTGCCAAAATCTGAGAGGTGAAAAACACAACTAGTCTTTATAGAAGCAATGTTTATGTGCCAGTAGGTGGAAGTAGATATTTAGCAAGGATTTTCTCTTCTTCCCTGCAATGCAGCTGGTAATGTCAATGTAACAATGAGAAATTTTACAGTAGACCTCCTCTAAAGTCTTCCAGAATCTGAGGGGATTTACCATGAACTTTGAATGTGCTGTTTTTGTATGTAAATGAAAGGCTTTTAAACCAGAAGTCACAGCAAAGAAAACCCATCTCCTCATAGGTTAGAGATTCTCATTTTGTTTTACCCAGTGAGTTTTGAGTCCTATTTCACAAAATAGAATATTTTCTAAAAGAAAGGTATATCATGTTTATGTCCAGTTGACAGTATTATTCTGAGAGGCAGAAAATGTGAGTTTAACTCTAGTAACTTTAGTACATAAATCTACTAGAGCAAGTAGATTTATGTACACAGCTAACTGGATAAGTACTCTAGCTGTTTGACTATGGGAACAGGCTTCCTAAAGGGGTGGTTGATGCCCTGTGCCTGTCAGTGCTTAAGAGGCATTTGGACATTCCCTTAATAATATGCTTTAATTTTTGGTCAGGCAGTTGGACTAGATGATCATTGTAGGTCCCTTCCAACTGGAACTATTCTACTCCTATTCTATTCTATTCTATTCTATTCTATTCTATTCTATTCTATTCTATTCTGATGGTAGATATTTCCAAAGTATCCTGCCATATTTAAACTCTCATTTTTGAAAGTGAAAAGACATTTGGCACAGAATTCATTTCACTTACATTTATATGTAGTAGCACATATCAGAGCTGGCCACCTAAGGCTCCTTTAGGAATCAGTAGAAATAAACAATGAATAACATGAAGTAGACAAACATCTTGAAGTAGACATACAAACCATGTCAGATGAAATATTCCCTGTAAATACATAGTAACCATAGAAAGAATTTCAGATTTCTTGGTCAGATGTAGACATTAATCTTGTATACATCTATAGTCAGGAAAGATAAATCCCACCCCTGTTCTAGTGTTCTACAGAAATTTAGGCCTGATCTAGTCACTCAATTGCTTGACCCTGGAAGACCAGTGTTGCTGGAAGCAGAATTTCAGACAATGTGGTCTGCCTCAAAATCTAAAAGATTAGTTTAGATTAGGTTGGATTAGTTTGATTACTTTCCTGGAGCATAAATTTTCAATGAAGTAAAAAAACATCTTTTCACATCTGGCAGGAAATATTTCAGCAGATGCTACTGTTCAGGTGTCACCTCGTTTGGAGATTTTATGTACAGAGAAGCAAAGTATGGAGAGCTGAAAGTAAGATGTCAATCAGAAAAGGTGAAAATGCATTGGTAAGAGGAATTAACTAAGAATCTTGATCCAAAATACCATGAAACCTGTTAAAGTCTTCCTGCTTGACCTCATTTAATTCTGGGACTCTTGCCAGATGACCTGTCAGCTTTACTTCTGTTTCTGCCTTCGCTGTTTTGCAGATACTATATTTTGTAGTTTTCCTTCTAATATTAATTCAGGCAGAAAAGCAGCTCTTTTAGATGCATTTTCTTTTCCTCTTTCTTGGTAGAATACTGTTTGATGTAAATTGAATATTCTGTTTGATGTATATAATAAAAAAATCTGTGACCTTATAATTAAAGAAGTTCAGCATAAATAAGGCATTATACAAGACTTTGTAGAGTGTGAACAGGAAGCATGGAGTTTTTTTGTTATTAGAACAGCCTTTAACAGGTTTTATTCTGCAGAATCTCAAGAGCTTGTGAGTAATTCAGTAACTTAATCCTTGAGGCTTTTAAAAATATTTAAACTGACACACTTATTTTTCAGCATCAGCAAAATATTGCTGCTTTTTTGCTTGTACAATTAAAAATTACCAGTCAAACTGTGTGTCAGTCTAGTTCCAACTAATTTCATAGTAAATCAAAGTAATCAAGAAAAGCTATTCCAACTCTGACTGCTCTCACTGCCATGCTTTGTTAGTTACAGTACCTATATGCACAGAAAATCTGTACGCAGCACAGATAATGGGAGGAATGGAACTTAGATTTAGGTTGCAAAGCTCAGAATCACTTGAAACTTCACATTTAGAACAATTAATTTCAGAACAGCAAGTTGTCATAGCTCAGCAGTTCACTCACAGTCAAATCCTGTGCTATGAGGAGTTGGCTCTATCCATTTTGGTATTACATATTTCAAATTGTTGCTAAGGGAAAGAAGATCAAAGTATATAAAAATTTCATTGAAGATATGAAAAAATCCTAACAGGAATTGCAATAACTTATTGCATCTTGGTAAATTTTCCACTGTCACTACATTCTACTGTCATTTCCTAGAATGCTGTAGCCGTTTTTCTAGCATACTCCCAACAGTAAATAACTGACACCCCTGATCATTCAGAGTATTCTGTGTAGTAATTCTTTTTTTCTTTTTATCCTGCCTTTGCCATTTCAGGACTATATTTCATTTCTGTGTTTTATGTCCTCACAAACCATTTAAGCTTTTATGTTCATCTCCATTCTTCAGAAACCTAAATCAGAATCCAAAAGGTTTCAGTGTTGCTCAGCCAAGATATGTTCACACCCACGTAGCAATTAAGGCCCTCACACTGCATTGGAAAAGGCAGGTAAGGTAGTCTCTCACTGTGGACCTCAATAGGCATGACTATTAATTTTATTTTAGAGTAAATTAATTCTAAAAAAGCTTCTTGCTTTTACTTGAAAATGCTGACTGGAGAAAGGTTTTATTGAAAAATGCCATACTAGCTCAAACTTTAGTTTTCTTCGAAGTCTTGAATACTGTGTAAGTCTAGTAAATCTTTCATCTCTCATGTGGTATCCTGACTCAGTTTGTGTTGCACATACAGGGTTACACACACTCTTACAGAATATTGTTTATGACACTTTTAGGAGACATGGCGAGTTATTATCATTAACCTTAGCTAAATGATAGACATTTTTAAAACTATTTTGCTCCTTGTCCTAGGTTCAGGCAGCTTCTGGAAAATATTTTCCCACATATCTCAGTCATTGGCATTTAAC
>VZTV01095455.1:0-28245 GCA_013400875.1 Anhinga rufa
TCTCTTTAAAGAGACATCCCCATGCTGGCATAATTTCGCATAGGAAAAAACAACAAAAAACATCACAAATAAATTTCAAGCCATACACTTACTGCCATGAGTTGTAAGTTCAGCTGGCCCGGAGTCGTTCAGGACGTGGATGGGACATTACAGAGCAACTGCTGGATGTCTGATGGAGAAAGCAATGCTAGTTTTAGCCACCAAGGCTTCTTGCTAGTTGTAGCCTCATGGTATCTCTGCAAGAGCTCTGAAGCTTCCATTCCAGCTGAGGCATTGATGCTCCTGCTGCCTTCAGCACCCTCTGAGCATGTTAAGGAGACTTTCAGAGGCACCTGGACTGCCCCAGTGTCAGAAGACTGAATCTAGTCCTATTTAAAGAAAATAATGTTTGTGGGCTCCAGTTTGTCCCTCTGGTGCAATAGTGGCCATTTCCCCTCACAAATATGGAAAAAAGACATCTTCCAACTAACCAACAGCTTTACCTGCTGGGAATGGAAATCTGCAAGCTGGCCTTTATGCACCTATCTGGCTGCTTCTTCTAAGAGCTGGTTGTCAAGGTACTGTCTAGGAACAGAGCAGGTACCACAACAGTCAACACTGAAACACATCTCCGTGGCTACTGAGGGCTTATATATTCCATCGCTTAACAGAACTGGTCAGGAGCATGAAGATGTGACAGTGTGAGATCAGTCAGGAAGACAGATCCTTTTCAAAGGCTTGGTCAGAAGAGAGTAACACCACAGAACTGGGCAGAAATTCTTACTGTGATCTCATTTCTTATCAAGATAGAGGTAATTATGCTTGAGTAAGAAAAATCGGTGTCATAGTCTGAAGCAACCGCTAATAATTTCCCCAAGTTAGCAGCACTGTGTCTTCCTGGTAATTGAGAGGCCACAAGCATTAAAATTGCTTTGATGATCTTGCTGCACAGCTCCTGAAAAACAGAGACCAAAGAAGTTCAGAGCGTTACTGCAACTGGCAGTCCATTAAAACATGGCCACTTATTTGCAAGGGGGCGATAACATCAATCAGGAAAGGCAGTAAAGGGTCTCCACTAATCAAAAATCCACTTGTCATCTTTGAGCATAACTTTGTCACATTCAGCTGTAGAGCAGAAAGCCTTTTGTGACAAAATGCCATAGTCTTCCATTTGCAACACACGACACCCGGTTATCCACACACCATAGTTTACGTCATTATCTCTTATTTCTTGACAGATTACATTCTTACTGTACACAAAGTACCTCAAGCAGCTTTGTCAGCTGATGGCAAGCGGTGGTGTGATAGGTTCTCACAGTCCACGCTAACCCCGTGCTTTGAGTTTCAAGCCTAAAGAGTACTGTATCTCCCTCTAGTGCCTGCTCAACTCACTGGATAATGACCTGCTGCTGCTGCCAACCAAAGGATCCCCTCTACACCTCGTGGTTTGGAAGGGGCAGGATTCAAAACTTGAGTAGCAAAAAACTCAAGGAGATCCTTGTCCAAGGAACAGATGCAGACAAGTTCTTTGTGTCGACTATAGAAGCTACAGTTGTTGTGACAGAGTGCGCTCCCAAAAAGTCAGTTTTGGAGACAAAGAACTGAAAGTTGGGAAATATTAGCTTTGCTGTTGCCCAGTACATCCTGGAGTGTAGCTGCATGGCTCTAATGCAGATCGGTTCCATCTTTCACGATCATATCCTTTCATCTCTTCCTTACTCTCCCCAGACATAGGGTCCATGATGTACAAAGCAGGCTCTCCTCACTTAACCAACAGCTATTCAATACTTTGTCCAACAGCTATTCAATACTTTGTCATGTCCTCTATTGTTCAGTGAGAGGTCCTATACCTTATTTACAGCATATTACTCTAAACCTTCCCTGAAGATACAATTAAGCTCCTCACTGGGTTTTTTTATTGCTCTCAGCACTCTATTTTGAGTTTTTCAGAAACAATTTATTTTTCACAGCATCTCTAAGAGATAAAAGACATAATGTCCAGATGACAAACAGCAAACTGAGAGAAAGAGGGCCTTTAATGGTCAAGGGAGACCACTAACTTCAGGTGTTTAATTTCCAGAATATGATATAGGCAGTAATACAGGTTCAGATCAGGGTTTTCCATCACTTTCAAGCACAGCCCTGCTCAGCACTTCTGTGGTTGAATATGCAAACTAGTAACATTTTTACTGTAATAGTTGTGAGCGTATGAATTAAACTATATAAACCAGGAGAGAATCTTCTGTAATATTAGTTATCCCCCAACCAGTATGCTTGCTTCCAGGCACATCAACTCCCCAAAGCAATTTATTTCAATCAGTAA
Source organism: Anhinga rufa (assembly GCA_013400875.1). Lineage (NCBI taxonomy): Eukaryota > Metazoa > Chordata > Aves > Suliformes > Anhingidae > Anhinga > Anhinga rufa. The sequence continues at coordinate 2,303 of VZTV01095455.1, forward strand.
GGGCACTGCTGTAAGATGAAATTTATCCCTATAACGAGATGCAATACTTGCTCCTATAAGCAATTTAGATCCCATTTTGAGGCTTTAAATGGTGCCTAGACCATGTGATCACAGTTAAGACAGCGAATTTCATCTTGTGCACTCTACTGTGCTATTTTCCGTTCAGTGTTACCATGTTTCCTCTTGTCTCTCAATACAAGAACGCTCTTAAACAGTTGCTAATTTTAGTGTATATTTAAACAATAACTTACTGACTTGTTTGCCCTCCCAGTGGATATAATCAGGTAAGACCTTGCATCTGCAAATGCAGGTATACAGATTACACCGCATCTAGAAGTGAAGGGAAGCACTAAAACTGATCATCAGTAGGTACTGACCAGAAATCTAGGGAGGCTGGAGAAGGCAAGCAGTCATTATCCAGTCGCTTTAATAACCTCACCCAATTAGTAAGTCTGCTTACTATTTCTGTTCCCAGGGCAGCCGGCATAGAACAAACTTTTGCTTTTCTGTCTTACTCAACACCTTATCGCCACCCGAGGATCCAGCGTTCAAGACTGAAGACGCACGTACTACCAAGTCAGCAGAAAGGCCGTTTCCAATGCCCGTCATTACCGCAGTCACAGTAGCATCCCCCCAAAGCCAGGTCCCATTGTGCAATATCACACACATGCACAAAGCAGGTATAAGCGTATGCTATTTTGAACGGAGCTTAACTGAACCAAGACAGGCAGAAAGAGAGATGACCCTATTTTGGAGAAAAGTGATTGAAAGACTGAATAACTTGCCCAGAATTAGAAGGGAGTGTGTGGCAGAGGTCAAGTTTCAGACCCTCATATCAAGCCCTTTAACCGTACTGTTCCTCTTAGTCTTTCAGTCGACAAAGCCAGAGCTGGTTGTATGGAGGCACACTGGGGCACTTCACACAGGACTTTGCCACGATAAAACTATCAACACCGAGGAGTAAAAAACATTGGAGAAAAAGTATCATTAGGAAATACTGACTGCTAGAGCAAAACCAGCATGGATTTCTATTGCACTGAGTACATCTTCGCAGACTGTCAGCAGGGAAGAGTTATCTGTCTGAAACTCACTTTTTGTACGGTCTAAGATTACTCTTCACACACATCCTAATTCCAGAGAACTAGCATAACAGAGAATGAATAAGAAGCTCTGAGTTCCAGTACTAAACAGCTTCTTTTTTTCCTGCAAAGTCATCTCCCTTCACAGGATTTTCTACAATTTTCTCTATCTGTTCATAAATATGGGATTTATTCAGATGTGTGTAAGAGACTCACTTTTGCAATCTAGTGCTTCATTAAGCTATAACCAGGAAGCACTTTTCCATCCATTTCTGATGCTCTCTCCTAACCAGGAATCCAATTATTCAGAGCCTTTTTCCCTTCCGACTTGTAGGCCCACAGGTACGACACAGTAACAAACAGCACCCTACTCACCCAGTGTCCTCAGAAATCAATACCCTCATCACCTTGAAGGAGATTACTTTGTCTCAGGAGCTCTAGCAGCATTCCAATACCCTTTACTGCACTGCAAGCAACATGACGAGCACCTTGCACAATAAAGTGAGACCTTATCGATGCGGGAACAAAGCGAAGAGACCAGAGCCAGCGCTTGCCAGCACATTGGTCCCTTGAGCAGCCAGCGCCGCCTTACCAGCAGGGCTTTAGAACGGCAGACCAACCACCCAACTTTCACACTCAGCTGTGTTGTAAAAACAGGAAGGTTGAATTATCTTTTCATTTAAACAGCCAGTTCCTCGGCAACAGACTTGGCAGCATTTTTTTTTCCTCCACTAGAAGCAGGCACAAAACATTCCCTCTTGCTACTCTGTGGTAAGGGGACCACTGAAAAGACATTCACAGATCTGCAGACTGAACCTTATCCAAATTAAGAAACGTTAGCACGGTTGCATTCCCCCATTCTGTATTTCAGTAGAAAACTGCGTGAGGAAAGCAGCAAGCCAGAAATCATAACTGGGATCATCAGCATTCACAAACAAAAGAAGTCAAGATGGTTCTACGCTTCAGGCTGCTGCCTTGCTCTTTCTGTGAATCACCTAACCAGAAGGAAGAGGCTGGTCTGTGGCTCAGATGAAGAGGTTAACCTCCGCTCCCCAAGCTTCCTCAGATCTAAGAGCACGGCACAGCTGGAACCCACAGCTCAGAAAGATTTAGCTCTGCACATGTTTGTAGAACTGCATTAACATCTCATTCACGGTATTGCGGGAACGGCTTAAAAAGGGTATTCTGAACAGTAGTCACTTCACGATGTCTGTAGGGGGGGTGCTTGGGGAACGCTGGACAAAACCCCTGCTCCACAGTTAATGCAAGGACAGCTGCATTTCTTGCGTTATGTTGCATCTACTTCAAATTCAACACGTTTTCACATTAGGTAAGGTCTGGCTAGCAGGCCAGTGATTTGGTTGCCAATATCGGTTTGGTGCAAAACCGAACCAGTTCTGCTGTAATGAATGAAATAAAACTGGGTTCACTGCAGAGTAACTTAATGCACTATTGAAATACTTCCTCAAATCTTCAGCCTTTTGGACCCCCAGGACTACTAGCACAATGGAGAGCCTTCCTGTCCAGCCTGCGATGCTCCCAACCTCCTGCCTGACACCACTATGTTGAAATAAAGCCACCAGCTGAGAAAGCAGCAAAGAAGGACCAGGAAAAAACCTCACGCTCCTCCTTGCAACATCACTCTTAGGGATGTCACACTCCTCTCCAAGCTGTAATTCCCCCTCTTGGAGCAAAACCCCACTTTCAATCTTGCATGCTAAGTACTAGTATTTTTTCTTTATTAACATTACAGGTTCTCATCACAAGGATGCCTGTTTACTCTGACCCATGCATCTCTACAGAGGGGGTTTACTCACCTGCTTTTTCATCCCATACGGATTTACGTGCATGGGCACATGCGTGCTCCACAGAATCAGGATGCCAGCTGGGTTACCAGAGAAGCTAAAGCACTTTTTTGCCACTAAAAGCAGCTTTAAGGTACGTGATTCAGGGCACATTGTCAGAGGAAAACAGACGGCTCTGAGGGCTTTACAACCCCCCTCCACCTACCAGTACCTGCCACCATAGCCCTCCCCTCTGCATCTCAGCTTCCTCCAGCTTTTGCCATTCCTTTTATTCAGACCAAAATGCTGCCGTAGCAAAGTTGGTCTAAAGTACAGTTGAAAGCTTAATTCTGGTATCTTTTTAGTTCTCCTTCCTTGAGTCCTTCCAGTCCTTGTTCTCCTCTCCCCCAGCCACCTCCACCTTGCTCCCACCACTTTCCTCTTTCAGCAGCTCTGCTGACAAAAACAAATGTTTATTCTAAGTTCACCAGCTGAGAGCTCTTAACCATTTACTACGGAGGTGGGAGGGAGGAGAAGACAAGGGAGTTTGCGGGGCAAACTGTTCAGCTCACAGCCTCAGGGGAAGCATCGTTTTCCCCCTCCTCCTCCACAGCCATCGGCACAAACAACTCAGCCTGGGCTGCTGTCCTCCTCACCCCCAACGGATGGGTTCCTTTGAACTTCCCAGCCCTGTCGTGCCCCTTCCTGTGATCTCCTTGCGATCGTAAGACTTCTAACAGCACCGAGTTTTGGTTTTGAGAGATTAGCTCAACGTACTCTGTTGAGATAAACCCAAAGCTTCGCTAGGACCAGCACTGGCCTCACGATCGCAAGCAGTGGCTTTGATCTCTGCATGCCCCGCCAGGGCATGGAGAATACTCATGAATATACAACAATATAAGTGTTAAAAAAAAATAATTAAAAAATAATTTCAAAATAAGCAGAGACACGAGCAAGTATCAGAGCACAAATTCAAGAGTCCGAGTGCTCTCAAGGGAGACAGCTCAATGTGAAGTGTCCTTTAGGTAGAGCCCGATGTCTTTGATAGTTCACCATATTTGATCAAATAAAGCTATTGATCCTTAGCATGAAAGTTCAATACAGGCTATCAGTGCTGTAAGAGTAGTACAATAAAACCCTCAGTCTTTTGATCTCTGCTGAAGCATTTCATCTTGACATTTGTTAAATGTATCAGTAGATTGCTTAAAATGAGAATAGGGTTTTAAAAGCTTACTGGAAAAGCAAAGCTCACATAAAAAATTCAACTTTTACATTTGGTAACTTTTACATTCGGTGCTTTTCATTAACTGTATTGCCCAGCCAGGTATTATTATCCAATTCCATTTTAAGCAAGATGGTGAGACCTAAATGGATTTCTAAATATATATTCTTGGCTTCATTCTTACAAGTGGTTTTTATGATGGTTTATCTGCTTCTGCACCTTTGCAGTTAATCATTCCTTCAGACCACCTTCTGACCCCAATCCAGCAACAGAAACAGGGGGTTTATACCAGAATATCCCTGAGCAAGACAGAAGCCAAATGGCAACGTTAGCAAGCAAATAAAGGAGGGAGAGGAACGAAAAGAATGTTTTCAATCATCTGATCCTCTGTAATAGGTGGGACAGATTGCCATCTCAGCAACACCAGTGCAAACCAAGAGCAAATAGCAAAACCATGGATTTTATTACTGTTACTCAGGGCATGATCTTGTGAAACTGGGTATATATGTACACAAAACAAAGAATTCTTTACCATTAAGAGCAAGCTCTAGAACAGGTTCTGCCTCAAAGTTACTGCATTTGCCTCCTTCAAGATTTTAAAAAGAACCAGAGGAAGCCTTTGACAAGCCAACCTAGCTTTTAAGATGAGCTCTGGTTTGAGGAGGAAGCTGGATTAACTGATCTGCAGAAGTCTAATCTGAAACTTTCTACGAGTTCATGACTTAAAATTCTAAACACATAACAATGGTCACAGTGCAGCATTAAGTCATTACTAATTTCTCACTCCTTACCTCAGCAGCTGTCCAGAAGCCAGAGAAAAAGTCAACTTTTCAGATAGTTGGCCCGGACTGTGGCAGATCTAAAATCTGAGGTAGGAGGAAGGGAGTTGAGGATAATCTTTATAGGGACAGGCTGCTGGGAAACACGGACACAAGTGGTCAAGTGAAGACATGTGGCCAAGAAGGCCACCAGCACCCTGGCTTGTGTCAGGGGTGGTGTGGCCACAGGAGCAGGGCAGGGATGGTGCCCCTGTGCTCGGCGCTGGTGAGGCCGCCCCGCGAATCCTGGGGTCAGGTTTGGGCCCCTCGGGACAAGAAGGACATGGAGGGGCTGGAGCGTGTCCAGAGAAGGGCAGCGGGGCTGGGGCAGGGTCTGGAGCACAAGTGTGCTGGGGGGCGGCTGAGGGAGCTGGGGGGGCTCAGCCTGGAGAAGGGGAGGCTGAGGGGAGCCCTCCTCGCTCTCTGCAGCTGCCTGAGAGGAGGCTGTGGGGAGGGGGGTCGGTCTCCTCTCCCAAGGAACAAGTGATAAGACAAGAGAAAACAGCCTCAAGCTGCACCAGGGAAAGTTTAGATTGGATATTAGGAAAAATGTCTTCACCAAAAGGGTTGTCAAGCACTGGCACAGGCTGCCCAGGGAAGTGGTGGAGTCACCGTCCCTGAGGATATTTAAAAGACATTTGGATGTGGTGTTTAGGGACATGGTTTAGTGGTGGGCTTGGCAGTGCTGGGTGGTAACTTGCTTATCACCAGGCCGGTTAACAACCGTGGTTGGGCTTGGTGATCTTAAAGGTCTTTCCCAACCTAAATGATTCTCTGATTCTAAGTCTAGCAATTACTTACTTTCTGGCTTATAAACTTGTATAGAAGACAAACTGTACACACACTTAAAAATGGACAAAGAATCTTCAATTACACAGTCATAGGAGCAGCAGTATATGTTTGGTATATTATCTCATATAGCCTTCCTCTAAGTTATTCTCTGCCGAGGTGATCTCAAATGTTCCAAAGCTATTTTGTTATTCACAGATGCACAGGCTTCTTCCTTCCATTAAAGCACAGATGACATAAAAAACCAGGTTAGAGCATTGCGCTGACCTGATGTTCAGTTCTGCCTGTTCCACCCTAGAATATCAAACCTTGAATCTGCCAGTATGTCATGAATCCTAAAGGCTGGGAATACACAAACTCAGGGTTGTATTCTCAGCTGAAGTAAACTGATGTAGCCCACACTGATTTATTAAATGATACTCTTTAAGGCACAGACACCTAATCTGTGTCTTTGGAGAGGATTAAGATTTCAGATATATCTTTTTGTTTGATTTTAAATCCAGCCAAAGCACTGTGTCGGTCATTTTGATCCTGGCTGCATTATCCCTGTTGCTTTGTAAAATGGAAAAAGAAGAGATGGAGGAAGGCAAGGTGAAAGTATTACGGAAGTGAGGAGAACAGACAGAAGGAAATGGAGATGGGGAAAAAAAATAGAAGACAGCAACAGATATTGTCCTGAGAAATTAATTATGATTAACTAGATTCTTCCCTGCCCCACCGTTCCTCGTGCAATGCTAGGGTCATATCAAAGTACATTTGGTGAAGGAACAGGTTTCACCTCCGATTACCACATCCACTGCCTGAGCAGCCCCATACACAAAGACGGTGTAGTGACAAATGGGCTTCTCTATTTGTGGGAAACAAATACAGCCTGATGACCTCGAATGCTGCTTCCTACATTCTTAAGTTAGCAAGGAAAGACTTAAAGGCCTGTTACAGCTACCCTATAGCACATGCTTGGTGCTGCTGTCTTCCTCAAGGGGAGTCACCTTTGGAAGGAAATTGGTTTAGAATTACTAGTAGGTCTATGTGGGTAAGTCTGTGTGATTTCAAACACGATTTCAAAGCCTACAGAAACAGTCAAAGCTGCATGTATGCAACCTTGAACTCCTGATGTTCCCCCGCCATTAGGAAATTTTCTGAGGCAATGGAAAAAAGTTAGCAAGTAACTTCAACTCAAAGCGTTTCTTTCCCTTCTTTGCGGTCAGCATCCAAGAAGCCCTGCTGAACAGAGATCAGGATGAATGACTGAAAACAGAAGCACTCGGGGGAGCAGACAAAAAAAAAAGCAAAAAGAAAGCTCTTTTCCCCTTCCCTTTAAGCTAAGTTTATAACTGTGTTGGAAAGAACAATCAAGAAATTCCTTTTGAGATGAGAGGACAGGGAACTAGGGGAGAAAGAGGCCAGAGTATTTCTTTAAGTGCTTCTTTTTTTTTTCTTTTTCCTCCAGTAATATTAGTATCAAAGAAACCATTGTCAGATTTGCTTAAATGCTGGGAACCGGACTGAAATTTGCTGCTAGGCAAACTAGTCAAAACAAGACCTGCAGATAAGTTGCACCTCCCAAAGTAGGAGTGGAAGAATTCTGCAGTGAATGAGGTTTATCTTCTAGAACAGCCTAGTAAAAACCTGATGACAAGCCATGTAAGATTTCCGTACAGACCTAAAACATTCTATATACGGGCCCAAGTTCTTCCCTGAGATCATCTGGCAAGTTCTGTATTCATATAGGTGACACGAAGCTAGAACACTGTTGCGACTTGGCAGTGAGACAGGCAGGGCAGTTTTCAGGTTAATATTCTCTAGGCCCATTTCTGTCCCTGGAATGGAAGGGCAAGGAGTCTCCAGTGGGACGCGAGATGTCATAGGGTCTGCATGACTTGTGGTTGGAATTTGCTAGGGCGAGAGAGAAAGCCTGCATACCTGTGGGATACAAAGCAGCACACCAGGGAAGCAGCAGGGCATCAAAAGGTTCCCAGATCTGCTGGAGGTACCACGTTGCAAGCTGCCCACATCCCATCAGAAGACAGCCCTCAACAAAACCAGTACCTGGGTACCAGATAGTCTTTCCTAGTGACACGAAGCTAGGACACACCTTAGTCCAACAAAGACAGGCAACCTCAGAGGTGGCCAGGAAAACACACGTTGCACCAGCCAAAGCACCCAAGTCTTCTTCAAAGAGAGCCTGGAGGGGAGCGCACTGCCTGGAGGTAACGCAGTCTGCACTGCCGGGGAAAAAATTCACAGGAAGACTAGCTGAAGCAGAATAACACAGACCCGCAAGAAAGAATCCGCTTTGCTTTGGTTTACGGTGCTTTTGTGCACGAGAGGCACCACACTTCGCTGCAGCCACAGTTCTACTTGAAGTAACATTGAGCACTCAGTCTCTGCTTTGGGATCAAGTGGACCTACTGTGAATGCTGAAGGGCCTCAAGCACAACTGGAGCAGAGTCAGCAAGAACGAGTCTTGAGACTGCTTTGTAGGAGACGGCAAGCTCTACTAGGTGTATGAATATTACAGTATCGCCTAGAGAGGACATCTGAGATTCTTAGAGGAGATGCTATAAAAAGAACATCCAAGAAGATTATCCGTACTCCCCAAACTTTCACATAGGAGACAGAAGAAGAAAGAAATACATTTCCCAGAGTGTAACCCAGTAACAAAGCAAGGAATATACCCCCAGAAGGCCTCACCCCCAGTCCGTAGCCTCTTCTGCACCACTGCCTTCAGCAATTGCTTTGCAAGAGAATAAGCTGAACCAAACTAACTAACTGTGTCATTTTTTTCCACTGTGCTTTTCTACAGCTTTAACCTCTCTCCATTGTTGCCTGGCTGGTTTTGAAAAGCTTAATCAGAGATGATACTCTAAATCTCTTCTTGGCAATGTTACTAATCTGTTTATTATTTTCCTGCAAAAGCACAGCCCTGATACGAAGCCTAACATAACCAAAATGCTTAATTACATTCTCTCCCTTGGGATGGGGAAACCATTTCAGCCTATGAGAAAGCCAGGGTAGTCTTAGTGGAGAACACCTTTATTAGAGAAAATGGAGGAGCACGTTTCAGGAGAAAAAAAAAGGGAATGTAACCTTTAATCGAATTATACCACTACCTTATCCCTCAAAACAAGGCGCTATATAAAAGATGAAGTCCTCATGTACCACTCATAATGTACTTGTTAAATGCCAGTGTTGGCTGCAAACTTTTAACATTCCAGCTATTTAATGAGTTCTCTGTTTACTTGTTTTCCTTTAAACACGAAAAGTAAATCAGAAAGTGCCCTGCAAAAATTAATAATCATAATAGATTTCTTCACAAGCGCCTGCAGTAAGATAAAGAATAGCTATTACGCCATTTTTCATGACAGAGAACTCCAAAACAGAGACACCGATGTGAAACGCAGCCAGCCTAAGCACAGGCACTTAGCTGAGGCATCCTAGTTAGAAATGCAGTTGTCCCACTCTCTGTCTGGGAAACCTGTAGAGAGAAACCAGAAAGGCATCCCCAGAGTGTTCAATTCCAGTACAATAAATCAGTCTCGGGAACTGCCTGCCTTTCTGCCAGCCATAGATGCACCTTAGAGCAATTTTAGTGCCTAAAATGAGATGTGGTGAACCTGTGTACAGCTAGTCAGCCAGGAGATGCGTGGCAGTACAGAGAATTAAATCTAGGCTTCCCAAGTCAGTATCGTAACCACATATTTTTACTACCCAGTGTAGTCTTATATAGATTCATGGGCTATGATCTCCTGTCTCAGTGGTGTAAATCTGAAATAACTCAGCTGAAGACAATGGAACCTCACTAGTGGAACGAGGAGGAGTCAGCTGCATTCGACATAGCTGAGCAGTGGACAAAAAGAGCAAAATTTGCTATTTGGTTATGCTGGCTTAAATCTAACAGCATAAAACTTGTCTGTTGTTTAGAGGCATTAAATCATGCTTTGGGAAGCTCCGCCGATCTCCTGGTGGCTAGGTGGGATTGCTAAGCTCAGAAGAATGACTGCATGACGTATAGCTGAGAGGCTGCTCTGCCTGTGTCCTTGCTCTTCCGTAAAGCACTCCCATGCAATGCTTAACGCTAAACTACCTGCAAACCACAGGTAGGCTGCTGCAGGAATTTCTCAGTAGTAAATAAAAGGGACTGACTCTCAATAGCAGTTTTTTCAGGTAGTACATTGTCAACAGATTCAATGCTACTGAGCATCAATGCAAAAATAAATATACCATCCTTCCCATCTCAAAGTACTGCTAATTTTTCAGTGGACGCTTATGAATCTGGACAAAGGTGCATAAAACAAGATCCCTTCTGTTTGCTTAAGTGTAACATTCTTGGCACACACTTATTACTTTGCACACAAAATAAGGGCTGGGAGTAAATTTCTTTATCCAAGGTCCAGTCCTTCAGGTTGCTGAATAATGCAAGCCTCAGATCCTGTCAAGAGCTGGAACGTAGCATTGATTTTTCTTGAAAAACAATTAAGATGTTTTAACTCAAGATTCTGAGGATTAATGTCAAAATTAACAATTGAAATAAAATATTAGTGACAAGCTAATCAGATTTTCTTTGGGTGGTCTCAAACATATTTTGGTCAACTAAAAACCAGAAAGTATCAGAAAATGTTTCATAACAGTGTGAAAGTGTTCAAGCCATTTTACCAGGAAATTTATTAAAACTTTGTGCAGCCAACAGTAACCCGATGCTCCCCTCCACCCCGAGTTAGGAAGAGAATGCAAAAAGCAGGTGCTGAAGACTCCAAGAATATTACTGGCCCAAGTGACCAGTCCAAGGTCAATAATCGAATTGGAAATACATCCAAAAATGACAGCAGCAGAATCCAATATCAGAACCCTTCCTTGTTTATCAGGTCCTGCAGCAACAGCAGTCTCAACAAAATTATGGGTCTGTTTATAAGCTGATACATTGAGGAGAAAAAAATGCGCCATCCAGCTAGAGAGAGAAATAGCATCAGTTATCTTCACTGTCATCTGTAAACACCAACATGCAGCTGCACATTACAGACTAAACCGGAGTAAGGTCAGACCACGGAAAGGTGTTGGCATTTATCACCCATAGTTCAGTGCCGCTCGGTTATCGCTCGCACCGGCTACCAGGAGGCCGTTTGGCTCTGTTCTGGCGCCAGAGCTAAGCTTGTTACAAAAGACGTGACATTGCCGTCCCAAAACCCCCCAAAGTCAAAGCAATCACAACAATGGTGCTTCCTTCTCTGCTTTTCAGAGATCCTGCGCTCTTCTGACTCAACTCTAGCAGAGAGATCTTTGTTTTCAAACACTCCAGAGCACCTTACGGCTGCTCCTGCAAAAAGAATGGATGAAAAATCCCTGCGGTTTGGACACTCCTCCCTTTCTTTGTAGTAACAAATGCACTGGGCCCAATTGTGCCTTAAGAGCACAGCATACTCCAAACCACTTTCTTATTTACTTCAAGTATTAAGCGGATTAACAAACCAAGAGGATATTAACTGTATCTACATACCTGTTATAACTATTAATCTGCATGCCATTGCGCAGTGTAGAACAAGCCAATATTAAATAAGATGAGGAGCTAATCTCCCAAAGGGTACAAACCTTTGATAGTCCCGTCCCCTTTCCTGGAAACGTGCCACGTGAATAACTAATTTTTTCTTCCAGGTGTCACAGTTCTGCTAGATGCAGCTAAGGAAAATGCTTTGCCTCAATCTATTTCTACATGGCTCAAGGGATAAAAGGCAGGAAGGTTCAGATCAAAACCCTCAGATTAAATTTGGAACAGCCAGCAACGTGCTCCCATAGTGGACTGATTCCTCTTCCACAAGTAGGAGGAGGAGGAGGGGTGCAAAAGGACCGGGAGTGAGCAAGACCCCGGCTCTCAGGCCTGAAGCACGTGAGAGAGTTCTGCACCTACTCAAGCCATCTTTGGATAAGGAATAAGTCAGAAATAGGCAGGGAACATCTGAGAGCAGAGCACAGAACAGATCTGAGAGCACCTTTGGGACTATGCTGCAGCAACATAAGGCCCATTAAAGCCCCTCGGTTGACAGTACAGGGTGAAAAGATGTAGGGCATCTAGCATACTATTAAGGAGTTACAACTACGCTCTTCGCCAGCCCTCAGGCACCATCAACATCACTCATTACCGAAGTGACAGAGAAGCTGACGGAGGAGAACAAGGACCTCATTCACACTAGCATAAACCAGGAATAAGAGCACAATTATACCAAAGTCAATGAAGTTAAGATGAGAACAGATGCAGTCTCAATGAAGAAGGCATTTGGATATATTACGCAGGAACCTTTACAGTGTAGTATTTGGCCTTGGAGATGACACCACAATTTCATCAGATAGTTAAAAGACTGAATCAAATAATACTTTAAAAGATACTAAAAAGATGCCCCTGCACCTAAATAGTACTACTGTTAGGAATGAAATAACACTAACGGGAGAGACTAATTCTGACCTTCCTTTAACTAATTGAGAAAATGTTCACCAGACAGTTTTATTAGGCAACCAAAGGTAGAAATTGCCACATCAGCTGTCTCTATATAACTTAATTAAACAACACACACAACTCCAGTGCACTGTACGCTGTCTCTGGGGAGAGGAACTGAGGAGGAAAAGGCCATGGATAACAAAGGTTAATCACGTTGCCTAATGCACTCGCATGCTCCAGTGGCCAGGAGGGTAGCAAAACTAAGTAATATCCCTGACAGCACATAGACATGGCAGATCAATGCAGGACGATGCAGTTAAGTAAGTCAGATGGTAACAACCGCTTTGTGGTTTCCCTGTGGAACCACTGGAAGGCCTTCTGAAGACATTAATGTCTTTAACGAGATACTGGGGCTCCAGGAAGATAATTTACACAAGCAATTGAGTTTATGGAGCAGAAAGACTCTTTATGATGAACTTCAACCAGTCAGCTCAGAAACAAATCAGGACAAGAAAGCTGGGATTAAGACAAAAAAGTCCATGAATATCAGTACTATCAGGAGAAGCCTTAAGTACAGTTTGCTATTATTATTATTATTATTATTATTATTTTAAAATCAGTGGCCACTTAATGACACCTGAGATCAACAGGAACTCTTGGTGAGAGGGTAAGAGGGAGCAGAGTGGGAACTGCATCTGGGGATGTAATTGTAGGGACCCCCCCCATCCCCTGGGGCGAGGGCTGCTTTAGACAAAATCTTTAACTATAAATGCTAATTTGTGACCAGGAAGACAGTTTCTCCAGTCCTCTCTAAGTATTAACATTTTCATTCGTCTGAAGATTGACATCCATTACGGACTGTCCTACTTCATCAACATTTTTCATAATTTCCTTCAAATTTTGCTACTAAACCTGAGAAATACTGGTCAAATATACCATCTTCTAAAAATTTCAGAGAGGAGTAAACCTGAAGAAAACTAAGGGACTGGATGAGACCACCTCAAGATGAAAAACAAACCATGTCTTTTCAGCTGGCACCTAAAAATTCAGGAAAACATATTCAATCTATCGTGTCTACCTAGTTGTAGGTACATTGATCCATTGACTGAAGCGCTGGTGCAGTTATAAATGATACTTACACTGCGTAATTGATGCCATTAACAAAACAAACGGTTCCTGTGATTGGCTGCAGGATAAGAATTATCTATAGATCTTTTGCTGGAATCCTGCGACAAGATAGATCCAAGACGACAACAAAATCCTTGGTGCGGGGTCTTGTATTAAGGCCGAACATTCAGACTCCTCAGAAAGCAGCCATTTCTCTTTCAAATCATTGCTAAAGAGGTTAGATAAGATGTTACTTATTGTATTCCAGCTGGCCTTTGGTTTACACCACAGCCTTTTTCTAAAGCTATCTGAATGCATTTCCCAGTTCCATCTAAGACGGTACCTGGCGCTTTGCAGAAATGCAAATATTACTACAATATTTCATACGGGACCCCCCGCTCCTACCAAGAGAGGCTTGTCTAATAACCATGCTTTATTCATCCAATACCGTGCATTGTTCCTAGACCTCTAGCTGACCTGAACTCTGCCCACTTCAACAGAACTGTGCCCTTCGAATCTAGTTATAGGCCTGGCCTGCTATATTTACAAGGTGGTAACAACCAGATTATTAATTTCCCTCTCCACTTCCAAAAGCCATTCTCAACGCAGGAACAAACAGAATGCAACAATACGACCTTTAAGAATGAGAGCTACAGAGACCAGGATACTTCCACAAAGAGCAAAATGAATGCTCCTCAATATTAAATGGCATTTTTAGAGATGGCAGATGAGTTATAGGCCTCTCTCTGATCAACATGCCCACAAAAAGTATGCTTCAAACGCAGCCAGGTTACTTGCTGAATGATTTCAAAGGCAAGTATGTATCACACCTGAAAACAAAGCTCAGCTTGCAGCCAAAAGCATCCCTGTGTACAGCTGGATATGGACTACACCCTCAGCCTCACAGAAGTCTGCAAGACTGAAAGTTTTTTAAACTTTCCCAAGTTTGAAATATATCCTACTAACCCTAATGGGCCCAATTTTCCACTACTTATTGCCACGCATAGCAAGGCATGTCCAAAGTAACATCTAAGTGATCTAAGTGGATGAAAAGCTATTACTGTGATTTGGCAGCATTTTACATTCACTTAGCACTAACTTTGCACAGCCTTAAATGACTACGCTAGGTGCGAGGCAGGGGAAAAAAAAATAAAAAAAATCAACGACATTGAAGTCAACACGGTTATTTCTGACTTGGAGAGGATTACGCGTGGTCTGAATGAGACCGCTGTCTCTTTGCTTAGATGGCAGGACTACTCCTAGCTTCCCATCCACCCTTCTTTGAACGCTTGGAGGCAGGGAGCTATGGGCAGAACACTATCCAAGAATAAACCCTGGTCAGTACTAGACATATTGCCTTATCAATAGGTGCAGATTCTTCCTCCAGTGACAAATAATTGTTGAGGTTTGGTTTTTTTCCCCCACCGTTGAATCACTGAATTTGAGAGAAACACATTGTTTGTATCAGTTGAGGAAAAGAGAGCTTATGTGGAAGGGGGAGGCCCCATCTTTCCAAAGGATGCTACAACAGTAACTTAGAACAAGACCCCTCTAACACCTCATGGGACACTGCAACCTCCCACTTTCTGTGGCCTGGCAGAACCAAGTCCATAAAACATGAATGAGATCTTAGTCAACCCAAGTCATTTAGCTTTTGCTGCCCTGAAGCTAATAAAGTCGAGTTCCCTGTCTCCTAAAGTTGCTCAAAAATGCATACGTAAGATGAAAGGAATTCATCTTAGCCTGGATATTCCGGGTGAGAGTGTGTGTTAAGGACACAGTTTTTTGTGAGCCACAGCATTCTGGAGAGCGGCTGCAACACCAAATGAGAAGTGTGCAGATGCATACAGCTCCCGCATCCAGAGACGGGACTAATCTTAACTAGCAAAGTTATATAGGATTGCAGGGAAAGAGTTACAGCTCTGAATAAGTTTAAACTTATGACCCTCATTCTTTGCTGCACTTTATGGAGTAATTCATGTTAAAGCAAAAAGAGTGCTAAATGCTACCAAGTCAGCATGGTGGCTTTTTGTTCTAATGGATGAATATTACTCCGGGGAAGTAAAAGATGCGACTCTGCATGGGTCTGAAATATCCTGGAGTATTATCATCCTTTTTAAGCAAAGAATGCAAATAAAGGGGAAAGAATTTGACTCGATTTCTCTGGGTTGAATCAAGAGCACGGAAAGCTGTGATGCAACAAAACAAAAGTATGTAGAAAATTAAATACAGAACATCTTTCTAAGAGAGCTCTGGGTATCTGCTTTTCCAGGACATTAAATATTCCCTTGTCCTGTCAAAATTACTCTCCTTCCACAGGCATACACATTAACTGGCTCAGTGACTATTTCATTAATGATTTCTGTAGGTCTTCAGGACTTGGGAATCCCGCCTGCAATCACACCGAGCTGTGGAATACAGAAATAACTAGCCAGATAGCCCCAATTATCTGAAATAAGAGCTAAGTACACTGAAACAAGCAGTTCCACCAACTGTACAGCTGTGCAAGATCAGAATCTGGTGTGGGGCGGAACAGAGCATATTTACCTAAAAACCCATCTGAGTGGCAAAAAATGTTTGCCTTAAGCAGATGATTATTATTAAACATAGGAAGATATATGGTGCCTTTGAAGCAGTCTGAATGATTCCATTTTAAGAAAAGAATTAGTCGCAACAGCTCAGAAGACGTGACATAGTTAGCAGGGTTCAGTTCTGACAGAAAATCCTTATGCATTGATACAGTGATAAATTAGGGATTGACAACCCGGGGAAAAATCTCTAAATTGAACCATCATCGTTCTCTTTAAAAGGAAAACCGGGGTGGGCACAAAAGTTGTGCACAGAATAGAAAGATGCCGTTGCCGAGTTCTAAATAGGGACATCTGGAATAACATCGCTTGCTGTTTTAAAATCAGACTTTCCACTGGCTCTGAAAGATTTCTGAATTGTTTACTCTCGCAACACAGTTTCAGGGAGGAAAAAACCTCCCTGAAGCCAAAGAAGCAGACAAGGCAACCTGTCAGCAGCCTGTCCCCGAGCCTGCCGCACAGGCAGACATTTCCATCCCTGGCAATGCATTTAGACACGCACACATTCCCTCTTGATACATTCCCTATCGGCAAAACTGGATCGAATGCTATAAAAAGCTGCTGCAAAAAACAACCAGCAGCTAATGCAAGTGGGAGTAAGAATATAGAAGAGCATGTTTGTTATGGGATACAAAATCCCTGTCCCAGAAGAGTTAGGACTCCACAGTTGCGTCCCCAAGCTCTGCCACATGATCCCAAGTCAGCTACTCGAGCTCTTCATGACTTGGCTTCTTCCCCCATAGCAAGGCATAAAAACACTGGAGAGAATCCATGTTCCCCACACAAACATATATTGCAAATGCAAGGAACCGCTGTGATGCATTGCATCACTTGTCCTAGAGACGACTGATCCCAGGCACAGAGACCCGAACTCCACCGAGAAGCTGCCCCCCCTTTTCACATACATGCCATCACACGAATGGCACTTATCCGGAACACCGACTACAACAGTTCCACCCTAAACCAGAAATGCACCACAAGCTCTGCAGAGGTCGGTTAGCTGTTGGGATTGCTTATGCACAGGAGATGCTTGGAGGCAATGGTACAAGGTAACGGAAAACCTTGAGACTGAGAAAAACCTGTGTATGGGCAAAGCTCACAATGCATTTCCGTCACAGTGATGTTATATGATCCGCATTCTCTTCTGGTGTTACACCACCGCAGTAAAGACCACTCAGATATACATACATGGCTGCACTCCCTCCATACGCTTTCAAAGGTAATCCATTCCAAAAGGTGATGCTGCACAGTTGCCTCAACTTATACTCCACGTGAACTGGTCATAGATGATTATTTCGTTTTCACTTCTCTTTCATCTAAGTGCCCTGTGTATCAGCGTGTCCATCAAGGTCCTGCAACATTTTAAAGCACTTGCCATCCGTGTCCCACTGTGAGTGCAAGAGATGGTTGGCTCATTATGTTGAGTGTGTGTGCTGGTTTTGGCTGGGATACAGTTAATTTTCTCCGCGGTAGCTGGTGTGGGGCTGCGGTTTGGATTGGTGCTGGAAGCAGTGCTGATAACCCAGTGATGGTTTCGCTCCTGCTGAGCAGGGCTCTCACAGAGCCAAGGCCTTTCCTGCTCCTCACCCCACCCCAGCAGCGAGGGGCTGGGACCCCAGCTGACCCCAGGGGTGTCCCACACCATATGGTGTCATGCTCGGTGTATAGAGCTGGGGGAGGAGGAGGAAGGGGGAACGTTGGGAGTGATGGCATTTGTCTGCCCCAGTCACCGTTACGCGTGATGGAGCCCTGCTGTCCTGGGGATGGCTGAGCACCCGCCTGCCCGCGGGAAGCAGTGAAGGAATTCCTTGGTTTGCTTTGCTTGCGTGCACGGCTTTTGCTTTCCCTGTTAAACTGTCTTTATCTCAACCCCCGAGTTTCCTCACTTTTACCCTTCCGATCCTCTCCCCCATCCCACCAGGGGAGATCGAGGGAGCGGCTGCGTGGGGCTGAGTTACCAGCTGGGATTAAACCATGACAGTGTAACATATTGGAGACATCTGAATAGGTAAGATCTGAACTTACACTTAAAAAAAAATAAATCAAAGACCCACCCAAAGAGGCCTTCAAAAATTGAGAACTAGAGAGGAAAAAAGGTAGTAGCGGATTACTTAGGGAGAACAGAGAGAATACTATAAATACCTTAGAGAAAAATTTCAAAAATATCTTTTTATGTACCGCACAGCCTAAAAAAGAACATTGTCTTACACTTTAAATTCTTAATGACCTAAGTGACTGGATACTCAAACTTTTCTCCTGGTTTTCAGCACAATAGCAAAAGGAAAGAATGGTATCTTGGTTTCCGGGCAAAGATCTGAAAATAGGGTGCAACGTATAATATTTCTGGTTTACTGGCTGTCTAGCCTGTTTCTATGGCTGCTTCAATTTGCGAGCATGCAAAAGATGATCTTGCAAGGTCCTCAAGAAGAAATCAGAAATAACTGAGTCCTCTTGCACATAAGAATCTCAAAAAGTTCAAGTCTTCACAAGCACCTCGGGACCCGAAATAATAAAAGTGATAAATGCTCATTTAAGCCTTGATCCAACAGTATTTGAATAGAAGCCTTGAAAACTACATCCACATACGTAAGACCAAATAATAACTATGAGCATAACTCCATCTCCTTCCCAGTCCCACAAGCATTTGGCACTCCAGTATAGCTCCAGCAAAGCTCTAAAGCACATTTACCCTCCAGTTTAAATGCTTCCCCAGGGAGCAGTCAGTTCTCCTGCAGGATTGAGCTCTATTGAAAGGAAAGAATGGGATGGTTTATGGGCTCAAATGCACTGCTACAAGTATTCGGCTGATAGCAGCAAGGCTGAACCGCTATTTGGAAACACCCTCTATGCAAGAATGAGCAGACCTGGAGCTGGCCAAATCCAAATAATATTCACAGTCTTCCCTGGCTTCAAGAGCTTTTCTTTTTTCATATTAGTCCAATCTCAGAGTAATGAATTTTTTAAACTATCAAACCTTTATTATAGCGATTGCTGGAGTTTTGAAATATGGAGAAAATTAACACAAAGTTACAAGGGAAAAAAAAAATCAACATCCAAACAAACATCTAGTAACTTTTAATATTTGCAGTAATAGGATTTGGTGCAGTAATTTATAATTTTTGTACAAGCAACAGCTAAGATTAATGTTGGCAGTTATTATATGCAATAATTATAGCCTTTTTAGAAGCCGCTTGGCTGGAGGGACACTGCCTGTTTGTACAAAAGATAATTATGGGACAAATTTAATTTTCCCATTCCCCTAGTTAGGCAGCTGCTGTAGATAAACACATACCTCACTTTCAAGTGCTTGCTCCTTATCACTGTCTTTGAAGTGTCACAACCCTCATCAAAACCTGAATTTTCATTCACTGCCCAAACAGAGCTGAGTTTACCTAGGTACTTACACAACTCCTGTCATTACTGTTACTTTAGTACTTTATAGCCTGGCACTGATGTCCAGCTCTACCTTGAGCCCCAGCACGCGGCTGACACGCTGTCGAGTCCTGCCGCTCAGATTGCAGCACTCCCGAGAGGGAAAATACAACCACTCACGTAACCCTGACGTGATCCCACCTCCAAGTCTGGGCTGGGCATGCCATAGCTTTCTCCCTGCCAACAGACAGAGAAATCAAGCTTTGCTTTCCTTAAGTTGTAGAACACTTTTGATTGTATCGACATCAGCAGTTTGGTTGGGAGCAGCAGAATAGATTTTTAAGCAATTCCCAATTGTTTCCGTTTACAGCACGTTGGTTCAGTCCACAGAGCAGTTTTGGCATGAACAAAATAGCTTTCTTCCAGTTTAGCTCTGGAAGCTCTGTTCCAAAGACTTTACAGCACTTAATGGGGCTGTGACCTTCCAAGCTAGCTCGCAAGCAGTGCCCCAATACCTTCCAGCAAGTACCAAACTCTTTTCATGCTCTGCAAACCTCAAATCCTGCTGTTAGTTGTGAAAATCTTGGCCCAAGAGACCAGACTAGATGTTATCTCAGTGAACCTTCCTCTGGATCATATATAAAGCACTTAAGGAGCTTCAGCATCAAATAATTCAACATACTGATCTGGTCCTACTACAGCAGCTTATCATAGAATCATTAAGGTTGGAAAAGACCTCTAGGATCATCAAGTTCAACCATCAACCCAACACCCCCAGGCCTCCTAAACCATGCCCTGAAGTACCACGGCTACACGTCTTTTAAATACCCCCAGGGACGGTGACTCCCCCACCTCTCTAGGCAGCCTGTGCCAGGGCCTGACCCCTCTGTCAGGGAAGACATTTTTCCTAACATCCAATCCAAACCTCCCCTGGCGCAGCCTGAGGACGTTTCCTCTCGTCCCATCGCCAGTGACTGGGGAGAAGAGACCGACCCCCCTCACCACAGCCTCCTCTCAGGCAGCTGCAGAGAGCGATGAGGGCTCCCCTCAGCCTCCTCTTCTCCAGGCTGAGCCCCCCCAGCTCCCTCAGCCGCCCCCCAGCACACTTGTGCTCCAGACCCTGCCCCAGCCCCGCTGCCCTTCTCTGGACACGCTCCAGCCCCTCCATGTCCTTCTTGTCCCGAGGGGCCCAAACCTGACCCCAGCATTCACAGTGCGGCCAATACAGCCTCTAACCAGACCAAGAGCAATACAACAGGAAAGCATGGAGTTATGAGGGTCCACACACCTCCATCTGCCGGGAGAGTAAACTAGGAACGTCCCATTCTAGGTAACTCAAGAAGAGCACAGAGCATACACACTGGCTGTGTTTGGGTCTATAAACATGGTTTATAACCCAGAAGAATCTTGAAGGAAAGAAGTTGTTGCACAGTTTACTCTGTCTGATCACACAGCCCATCTCCAGCATTTTCCCTTACAGAACTCCATTCTCTCATCTCAAGCCAAAGAGTTTTGCCATCAATTTGCTGGATTAAAAGCCGGATGAGGCTTTCAGCCCAGAACTCTGCTGGCTGCTACCTGCTAGAAGAAAAGCCTTCAAACATCCCTCTTGCTGCTACACAATTAATTTCTTTTCCCGCAGGCTTTCAGAATCTACTGCATTTTACTTCCCCCCCCCCCTCTGCTGACGCTTCCACCCTCTCTAGAAAGTGTTGCTTAGAAGTTAACAGGCAGAAAGAGAATTAATGAGATGAACACAAAGAGAGTCCAAACGGTTTCCTCATTCAGAGCAAACTTCATCCTGTACAGGGTTGCCCATTTTCTGTAGCCAAAAATCAATTGTTAGTAAAAACAGAGGCTTTGAAACCAGCAATTTCCTGCTATCTTCCTTTTTGTGTCAAAATATTTACTTTCCTTTTTTTCTTCAATACTGTCACCCCTAATTCTGCTCTTCAAAACTGTTGTCATGCAGTGAGCTGCAAATCACAGTACCGTGCGTTCCCATTTACAATCCGTGCTGTTGGAATGAAATTCACCTCTTCGAGCTCAACTCTCCTTCAGCCCCGCTGGTTTAAAACCACGATCTGCCAATAACTTCTGATTTCATTTCCAAGATATTTAATTCCACATTCTGGATCCCCTCCTCTGTAAAACGCGCATGGCATTTCTGTGATTCTTTCTTATCTTTTATCCGTTTTGATTATATAGTTCCCGTGCCAAGGGCTGCTTCTCACCAAATTTCTACAATGGCAACACACTGAGACATTTGTTTGAAATAAGGGCTCAAGATTACAATCCAATTAATTTTCAGAATACAAATATAAATAACTCGGATGACTGGGGATGGCGTTCGGTATAGCAGGCTAACCTCCTGGACAGACGCAAAAGCGTTAATCGTTACTTCCTCTCCGTGGCTCTTCCTCCCGGAACATCGGCTCCTGGGAAGCGTGTGCAGCATTGAAACCAGTTTTCCTGGGTGTTTTTGTTGGTTTGTTTGCTTTCACGGATATACCCCAGCAGAGAAGAGCTCTGCCAGACTTACCCTTCTGAAGACTGTTCTTTGTACAGTTAGCCTTGAACTTATTTTAGCTAACAAACATTCAAAACTATGTTCTAAATTTGTCCTTCAAGTTGAGAAATCTATAACTTGGTGCTTGTTCACAGAAAGATAAAGAACATTAAAGCAGCTGGGAAGTACAAAAACTCAAGAACAAAACTAGTCTCGATATCAAAACCACATTTCAGTATAATGGACCATATAATTAATCCATGAACGAGATGACAAAGTCCCTAATCGCAGAGAAAGTCAGCTGTTTCTTTGTCGATTTGGTTACTAACTCAACTGTTTCATTTAATACTCTGAGTTAATGAGGGGTCTCATATCCTAACAAGCTGAACATTAGTGGATTTCTACACTGAGTGGAAGAACCTCAGAAGGTTTAGTTGCAAACAGAAGCAGCAATTATTAAAATTAAAAGGTGACAATGATGTTGGGAGTTTGTATGAGTTCACAGCCGGTTCAAAACAGAAATCATTACCTTGGAAGTTGGTTTTACTTGGAGATTTATTTACCGAGAAGACGAAACTCATTAGGAACTGATTTCAGTGCAGAGAAAGGAAACTCATGTGACTGTGAGGCTGTGTGGGGAAAATCCTTTCCCGGTAAATACTTGGTATGAAACAAGGTTAACATCTGTAAACGCTTTTCAGCAAAGTCTTGGCATGTTTCTTTTTCTTAGCCCGTAATAAGTCTTCTGATAGAACTGACTCCCACACAGATTAACGACATGGCATTATTAAAACGTTGTTCAGCATTCCCAATTAAAAGCCCTTTTTGTAATATCAATTTGCATAATTACATTGGATATTACAGGGCCCAATTCTCCTTCACCCTAGAGTCTCTTTACACCTCCTGATAGCGTTAAGCTTTACACCAAAGCATTACACCTGAACAGCTTTTCATTTTAACTATGGCCTTTGTTTCCATGCTTTCCTCCTCCTTTAATTGCCAGTCTTGAGTTGGGGGCAGCTGCTGCTGTTTGCGATGCAGAAATGTCGACGATTTACACTAACATTTGTGGGAAAAATAAACCAGCAAAACGCGTAGCAGTGTGGGATGTAAACCTAAATAAAGGATATGGACAGCTGTCCTTGTGATGTGTTGTTATTTAGGATGTTCTAAAACATCATTAGTTTAATTGAATATATATTTAAATGGAGTGTTTCAATGGTTATTCTGAATGTACAGCTAGTTGGAGAAAATTAACACAATCTATTTACTTCAAAAGGCTTTGGAATGAGTAAATCAACATAATTTACAAATTATATTAAAGCACTTCGAACAATTTATGTCATTGAATTCATGAGAGCTGTAGGGAGCAGTTTGGTTGCAAATGTTTTGGGAAAGAGCTGGCTTAGGACTTTGGGAGCTTAATGAATGCTGTATAAATTCTCACAACAGCTAAAGCCTGTGGCCTTCCCTTGTTCAGAACACACTGTTACTCATAAGAGCTTTGCAGGCTTACACTTTAACGAACACCCTGCTTTTAGAAAGAGAAAAGAATTAAAAAAAGAAAATCTAATAAGCACACCCCTCCCATAAATGTGTATTTGCTATAGTTTCCACTTTTTAGTATATTCTGAATAAATTTGCATGAAAGAACTCGAATTCAGAGCTCCTACCTATCAGCGCTATCCCAATATGTCGGTGGGACTGCTCGATTTCATACCAGCGATGAATCAAGCCCCAGAGCCTGAAGAAGAGCTTTGGCAAAGCTCTGAGGGATTGCTCGGGGCTCAAGTTCTACTGGCAAAAGTGCAGCGGAGGACGAGTGTGCTCGCCTAGAGCTCCGAGAGCAAGCACGGCAAAGATGCCTCCTTATGCCTAATGAGGCCAGAAACAACGTGGAAGAGAGACTGCTGAGCTGGTGTCTAAAGGCTTCTTGACCACCAAAAAATACCTGGCACAGAAAATTCCTTTAGAGTCCTCTTTGTCTATGCTAAGGATGAGCACTTCAGTTCGTCTTCGACTTCCACAGATTCAAAAGCACGCATCTCCTCCAGCCCCCTAATCCTTCGGTTATTTCAAGGCAACCAAAGAGTAAACTCACCTAAATACACAAAACGTGAAAGTTAAAAAATTAATTCCTGAATATTTTTTAACCTGTCTCAAAGCTTGGAAAGCAAGAACAAATAACGGCACATGTGTGCGTGTGTGTGTGTGTGTGTGTGTGTAACGGGATGGGACACAGCACTGCTTTATCTTCTTCCCATTTCTGGGATAAACTCAAACTTCCAGTGAAAAAGTTCCTTAAAAAGACACGTTTGGCAGCTATTCATATTACAAACTAAGTAAAATATTTCCATCTAGCTTATGCTGTAGCCACATTATTGGCATTTTTCGTGCCTGATGTATCTCTCCAAAAAACAACCAAGAGAACCCCAATTTATACACGTGCTGAAAACATTTGAATAATTGGATTATGCTTTGGGGCTATTGCTTCATAACACAACTTGTCAATTTTAGGCACCAGAGGCAGCTTGGGTTCTTACTCGAAGAAGGATACAGCGAATGCCATTAGAAGTCAGAAGGAACACAGAATAGTTAATAGCAAAGGGTTGCCTTTCAGAAGGACAAAGGACATATTCCGAGTCCCGGTAGGTACACAGGGTCTATATCCAGCTCTTCTGTAGTGGATCTCTATGGGCTTTGCCAACCAAGCACGACTCTTTATTTACAGGTGAGAAGCTGAAGGTGGAGCTGTGACGAGACCTGCCCGACACCAGGAAGCACGGCAGTGTTAGTAATGGAAGTAGCCACTGGTCCCTACCAATACCCGGCAGCAAGAGAGCAGAGCTCTACGAGCACGAAAAGGAGACTGTTAGGGCACTGAAATCCCGCCACTGCGATCAGGACACGACTACATCTGCAGCAAAAGGCTCCTAAGATTTAGCCTGATGGATTTCTTATTTTACATCCTTGAGCATCCCTAATGGTTTGTGAAACAAGAGTAAACAACATAATGGATCAAAGCTGGGATAAGCTACTCTCCAGAGACTTGATTTAGATAATAAGATGAAACAAGGTATGACGATGAAAAAAAAAAAAGGTACAAAAGCAAGATAGATATTTGCCAAAAAGGGTCTGACAAAAGACATTGCTAATACTCTCCCCTCTGGTACCCCACTGTCAATAGTGATCCATCTCAAATCTTAATTCTCCTTGCATAGCTGGTGGGCCAACTGAAATCAATGGTATTATTAGTTCTCTTCAAATGAAGCCATATGTTTGAGGCACTTAGCCGGACTGGATCTTTTCACAGAGGTAAACTGCATGTCTGACACGTCTTACATGCACTTCCACAAAATAAGGCAACCGCACAGTGTCACCAAATGTCTACCTTAAGTAGTGTATAGCTTATTTCACATATGACTTGATATATTTGAAACTGTTTTAAATTAATTTAAATGTAAGAAAGATCCTCTTTTAAAAATAAAATATAAAAATATAAAAATTGTTAGCCACAGAAGACTGCACAAAAGGATCATAACTTGGGTTCAAAATAGATGTATGTTCCCAATATTTAATTAAAAAAACCTTACTTTTCTGGAGTTCTTAAGAAAACCATAGGAAACAAGGTCTATTAATCTGTTTTTATGCTGCCCTACAATCGTCATCCATAAACATGGTAGGCAGATGTGTGTTAACTCAGCTATTTTTTGTTATCATAATTTTAGAGAGTGGTTGTTTATTCTGATGGATGGACTTAATTTAAAAAAAGTATAAACAACATTAATAGGTGTGTACTTAATTGTTCTGGAAAAAAAAAAAGAGAGGAAAAAAGGGAAGAAAAAAGAAAAGTAATGATCTAAAGTCCAGAAAGTTCAGTTTTCCTGGGAAAAGACTTTACTGGGCTTTGGAACAAGTCCTCACCAAGGGTTGTTCTCTCATTTCTGACATTCTTGCATTGAATTGGTAGCTGCGTTCTACTTTAGCCAGTTGGATCGGAGAAAAGGCAGGAAACTTCTTTAAAACCCACTTGAATGAGGCACTCTGAAGAAGCAGCAAATTTTTTTATTTAAGAAGCCAAACATGGAAAAAATAATTCTTGTCCAACAAACTATCAGAAAGCCCAGAACCAGCTCTACCTGGAGTAGCAAAATGATGCCTGTGTAGGGACACCCCTCTAAAACAGCCATTGATTATATTCTCTTCTTCCCCTCCCTTCTGTACACTAGGAAACACAATAAATCAATG
>VZTV01095471.1:0-16344 GCA_013400875.1 Anhinga rufa
TGAGCCGTTGACCACTACCCTCCAGATGTGGCCATCAAACCTATTCCTCTCCTACCAAACAGTCCACCCATCAAATCCGTATCTTTCTAATTTAGAGAGAAGGATGTTGTGGGGGACTGTGTCATAGGCCTTGCAGATAGATGACATCCATAGCTCTTCCCTTGTCCACTGATGTAGTCACTCCATCACAGAAGGCCATTAGGTTGGTCAGGTTATGGTCTGATGACTTTGTAATTGTCACATCCAACACATGAACATGGTGAGGAACTATCTGATCTGTCTGACAATGGGATTTCCTTTCTTAAAACTTATTTTAGCAGGGTGCAACAACAGTTTGAAAAATAACTAATGTTTCCACTTTGTACCACATCAAAGATGTAACACTGGCCTTTCATTTTGTCTTCTGATGAATCAAAAATCTAGTAGCTCTCTGGGACATGCTACTGAAATATTTGCTCTGAACCGTGGTGAGGCATCCACACACCTATACCATTCTGATCACTGGGGAGATCTCTGTGTGACAACCTTGTTGACAACAGCTATGCTGAGCATTCCCTTCCAGGGAAGTCTTGAAAGACAAAATTCCCTTCCAGGGCTCTGATTCACAAGTGCTGTTGAGTTAAGTCATGGTGACTGAAGAAGTTAGTTGGATAGTGCCTTCATCAGCCAGAATAGGTACACCTGATGGGGATTTTGAGTTAGTTCATAAACCAGCACAGTAACGTAAATTGAAATAGATGTTGATCTTTTTGTTTGTATACCAGGTTGTGAACATTGAAGGCCTCTGAACAGGTAGACTGCCTGGTATTCCCACCTTCACGTAGGTACTGTGACTTGGTCAGGTACCCGCCTGGCCAGGTGGGGAGCAGAAACTTCCCTGTCCATCACAATTACAGTTGGCAGAACTTGTGAACCACCTCTTGTTGTTGAAGAATATCTCCTCCACATGGGTGTAACAGAGGGAGAACCAGCCTCTGCAAGTCTGCAAGTGCATTGTAAAACTGCACTTCAAAGAAAGCAGCGTTGTGAACTGAGTGTGTTTGGATTAAGGGAAGTCCTTACGAGAGGTTTTCAAAGCATCTGTATGGTTACTTCATTGTTTTGGGGACAAACTGGACTACTCCAAAGGACTGTTCACATGTAGGGCTTTGGAAACTTGCTTTCAATGCACATTTTTTATGTGGTGGATTTGCCTTCATTACTGTACATGTTTTTCTTCTGGAGAATGCTCAGATATGTGCTCTAGGTGTGGGGTTAATGAGTTTGACAAGGCCAGTGTTAAAAGGTTGGTAACAACATAGCTGGGATGGTATCTGTCCATATACTTTGCAGCAGGCTTGGTAAGCTGCAGAGGCATGCCTTGAACTGCTGGGAGTAAAAGGCATGATCGGAGCCTGCCAAAAAGGTTTTAATATCTCACCAGTACTAACAAAAGGAACCACTGAGAATATCTTTATGTGGATGAGTCACTCACTGCAAGCACTGAGATGGTAGGTTAGCGTTTTCAAGAGCACCCAGATGACTACAGATCTTATAATGTCTCAGATATCTGCAATTGCCATTGTTTTCCTCTGGAGTTGGAGTCAATTTTTAAAGGTGCTGAGCACCTCTCTATACAAGAAAATCCTAGGAGTCTAACTCACATATGGCAGAAGCTTAAAATCTAACCTCTGCAAGGGGTTGCTGCCACCAGTGCTTACTGCACAGCGCTAAAGGAGGTTGCTGCATTTATTTGAAGGGCAGGTAGAAAGCTCAGGAAAAGGCTTGTGGGTCTTCTCCCTTTTTGTTCTGGTGTAGGATGCTGCGCTAAGCACTCTTTCAAGTGGAAAATAGAAGGACACTCATTATGAACCCAAAGCAATATCATCTACCCAACGCAATGGATTTCATAGCAAAGCCTGATCAGAAACTGAGCTGACTGAATGGAAATGTTCCTTGACCACAAACACATGAGCAATAAGCCTGGCTTTGAGAAGCTGTATGTGAGGCAGAGAGAATGGGAGGTGGGAAGGTAGAGAAAGGAAAGCCAGCAAAGAGCAAGTGAAGGGGTTGTCTCTCCGTCCCTGAGGGGGAAGTGACACTGAACTGACTCTGAGGCAAGTTTGTAAATTATGAGCAAGGATAGCTCATGCTGTTCGCCTTCCCATTGTTCAGAGAAATGGAAATTTATGTACAGTCATGTAAACAAACTACAGTGTAGCAAGAAATATCCCTGAATTTATCTCCCATTTTTTTCTCTGATAATTGCTTCAGGATCTCAAACCCCAGCAGATAAATATATGGTTACCCTTTTGTCCCGAGTGGTTAGACAGTTTTTAAAGGATACTAAATATTGAAAGATTGCTGTGTACACACATGCATGCTGCCTTGGAGATCTTGTGTGTATGTATGTGCATTTTCCAAGTCCTTTCCCAGAGAGAACAGTGTTACTCCACAAGCCGTACAATGACTTAGTTATTGGGAAAGACAATCCCATTGTGATTTGAATTGTGCCTGGAGTTATTAAAAAAAATATCAAACATGGTTTTAATTGCTACAAAGGTTTTAGTTGCTTATAGCCAGGAATTTAGCTCAAAATGTCCGCACTCCTGAGTTTAATTTGTGCAAACTTTAATATCTTCATGCAACAAACCACTGAGGTATTTCTGTTTTTAGAACAATATACTAAACCATACTGACTTCTCCAGGCAGGATCAGTTTAAAGCTTTGATTACCTAAGCTTTAAATCCTTAATCTGTGCTTGGAAAAGGCAGGGGAGGGTAGTTAGTGGAGAAGGGCAGGGTTTGCTGAATGTCCAGCCAAATATCTCCTAACAAAACCAAAATATATTTCTGTGGCACAGATACACATGAATTTGCCCACAATAAAAACACACCAGTGTGCTAATTTGGTGAGTGCATGCATGTGTGGCACATGCGTGGTCTCTAAAGCTTGGGACAAGTGCCTGTGCTCCACAGTCCTTGCCCCTTTTACCCCTCGCAGCCATGTGTGAGTAAATCACGGCTGTCAGTATGGTAGCAGCTTGATTAAAGTTCAGGGGTTTAATAGATCATTTTAAAAACCCCAAATTACTCCCACTCCCTAGTCGATCCACCTGGACCCTTGCCCTAGGTGCATGGCAGTTTTCAACCAGTGCTGGAGAAGCCAAGTCTGGGCCTGAGGTTCCTGCTTATTCCCCGAGGATCCTCGCTGCAGACCTAGACCAACATTCTCAGCTGTATTTAATCTGCTCTGAGACAAGCTGGCTATGAGAAAATGCAAAGGAAAAGGCACATAAGCAAAGACATGGAAAAACTTGGACAGTTGGCCTGCTTTGTTCACTTGGTAAACTGGAGGCCGGCCAGTAACAGCGGAGCTCCCTTGGCAATACAAGTCTGT
The DNA here is from genome assembly GCA_013400875.1 of Anhinga rufa. Taxonomy (NCBI): domain Eukaryota; kingdom Metazoa; phylum Chordata; class Aves; order Suliformes; family Anhingidae; genus Anhinga; species Anhinga rufa. Next base: position 3,379 of record VZTV01095471.1, read on the forward strand.
TCCAATTAATCGTGTTTAACCATTCTAATCACACTTTAGCACATTAATCCTATTTTCAATCCAAAACACATCTGAAAGAGCGGCATGTGGGCCTTTTTATAGCAACCGCAAATCAGATGTAACTGAGAGACATAGGGCCCTAGTTTACTCTGCACTTTCACTGAACTTAAACTTAATAAAATACGTGACTGAGTTGTGGTTGGATTTACTGCATGATGTTGATGCTTCCACATATAAATAGATCCCTTAAGTAACTTAAAAACCTGTCAGAAAGGGCAGTGAAAATTTGATTATAAGGTAACCAGTGCATGTGTTTTCTAACAATGACATTGCTCCTTTGGTCAGTGGTATTGAGAGAACTTTTAAAATTTAATCTGCTTATGGATATAAATGATGCTACACTTGGAATCACAGGGCTGCATTTTGTGTCTCAGCCACTCTCAGCTACAAAGAATTGTACAGTTTGTTTTAACCATGAAAACAAGATAAAACTGTTATATTTTCCCAAGCGTGCTTTCTTCTGGCATTTAAAGAGTTTTAAACCAGCAAAATTTTCAAGTTTGGTGTATTCACCATGCACAAAATGAAATAATTTTTGATTTGTACTCCTGATAAAATTTAACTGCTTTGCATTACTTCTGTGTTAAAAACATTTCTTTCAATGAGAGATGACCTTATTAAGGTATAGATCCATGATGCTGCATTTTATTCTACTCTGTGGATTTTCCTTAAACTGAACAACAGCAACAAGCAAAAAAATTCGCATCCAGATATATCCACCCCCAAACCTCTTGAAGTCTTTAGTGCCTGAATTCGTTTATAGGCAGGCTCAAAAAGGGTGCATTGAACTGTAAATTATGCAAAAGGATATGTGTCTGAGCCTTGAATTTAGTTGTGGAGTGGGAATGAAGTTATCAAATCATGCAAAATGAAATATTTAGCAATTCAGAATATGGTAAGAAAAGGTATATAAGGAAGTTCAGTCTTAAAAAGGAAAATCTTGGACAATTACCAGGATTACACTCAATGTTTGGTTTTCTAAGTAAACACTTCTAGCTTTTTATGTTACAAATAATAATCTGGAAAGATGCATTAGGGGAACCTAAATGCAAACTAGAAATTAGTTTATCCAGGTAAGTAAGATTTTATTAAACAATTTAATTCATTCCAGTTCTTTTGGAAGAAATTGCAGGTTATGGTTAATGTAGTGTATCAGACAGGAATAGCATTCACAGAGCCACCTGCATTTAATATACAACTGTCAGAAATCTCTACTCACTACCACTTACCCAGAAAGAAATATGCAACAATTTGATCAACCCAGGACTTTTTAATATTAATAAAAAATATCTTTTTTTCTGAATACAATGAAAATACAGACTGAATTTATGGGATTTTGCTCTTCAAAAGAATCTATGTGTTTTTTTGAGCTTATTGAATTAACTGTCATTTGGCCCCTTCTTTAGCAGGTACTGGAAAATGCTATCCACTGGGTCTGTAACCAAAAAAAGAATTAAGACAATACATTCTAGGCAAGTCTTATAAATAAGCTTTTCCAAATATCATGAAATAAAGTCTGAAAAAATAAGTTAGTGTTAGTGATGCCAAAGCCTGAAAATCCTTGGGTTAAAGATACCAACTGATGCATGAAATATGACAAAATTCCATGACCTTCTAATGGAAACAGCTTGTCTAGCAAGTAGTTCTAATATTCTTCAAAAAAGGAGTCTGTTACTGGTGAAAAAAAGCAATTGGGTGACCTGGTATCTGTGGAGGTAGAGCACAAAATTGTGAGATGACAGTTTTGGCTTCTCCCACATTGCTGATGAACAGCATGACCTGAAAAAATCTGAACCTCTTTTGCTCCCTGCTTGCCCTGCAAAATGGCGACAATCCGACGGAGGCTGTGAAAGTCGGTTTTACCAAGGTAGGAGCTTTGAGATTCCTACGAGACCAGTCTTCCTTCACAGGGATGTGGAGGGGGAAGACTGCTCTAATGGGAAATCAGAAACAGTGTGAATTATTTATTTTTCACTATCTGTACTGCTTCCTGTAAAAACTTGGCACAGTGAAGTGAGTTCACTTTAGATTTTACGGGGGAGCTAGGAGGTAAGTGGGCAGAATGGCAAGTTCTTCTACATACCCTAGAAAATAAACTACAGCCAGCAAGAATTTGTTCACCTGTGCTTCAGGCAAGCAGTGATACTGTCTTCTGCAAAGCAGAACCACTGAGGGACAAGGGGTTTAATTTATTAATCTTTCCCCTCCTGAAGTTCAGTGAGGTTTTTTGCCATCTACTTCAGCAGAGCCAAGATTAAATGAAAACTTAACTACAGTCCCATTTCAGCCACAAACTTTAACAAGTGCCTTGGGACTCTGCTGAACCAAGCAGAAGAGAGGTTGATGGATTTATTCCCTTTTCTTTATCAGGAAACCTTTCCATAATTTGTATTAATTCATCTTCCAAAGGGAAGCTCTGCAGCAGATGAGGAGTTGTCCAGTGCGTGCTGGCTAGGCAGCAGCAGGGAAGCCCTGTGACTCCACACCCCACAGTCCAGTTTTTGGCACCCCTCTTCATTGCTTTCCTGCCTACATGCAATATCCATCCACAGCAGCCTAATAAACCTCTGAGGCCAAGCAAATCATGTCTGCATCAGCAATGGGTACCTACCCATCCCTAATATCACAGTGTCCTCACTGTCCCAATACCTTCTTTTCATTGGCTCCCAAAAGTAAATCCTCCATTGGCTGATCACAGAACTGTTGCCTCTAGTAGATCTTAAACCACACCTTGAATTTCAGTCAAAAAATGTTTGCTTTCTTTAGGCTAGGTTTTGTCATTGTATTAGAGTACAACAATTCCTCATGTGTTCCCAAAGACTTCCTGTGTTCAGCAGGGAAAGGAGACAGTACAGGTAAGGGTATTGGGAACTGGTAGGTTTTTAAGTATTTTGACATTACAGCAAAAATATTTCCTAGAGCAATAGGTTAAGAAATTATAATTTGGCCAGCTTTTTAGAGAGGATATTCCGGTTGCTTAAAAACATCTTTCTTTTTAATCATTGTTTCAGATAAAGGCAGGGTCAGAATATAAACAAAATAACTATGAAAATAGAAGTGATAAAGAAACAAAGATGTAAGTGTAGTTACTTGGCCACCTCCTGGATTATACAATGCAGGAGATTCCTTAGGCTCAGCATTACACTCCTGGTTTCTATGGGGGATCGGGATAGGAAGGCCTAGATTATTTGTTTGGTTTCACTGGTATGAAACTGGAGTAACTCCAGTAGTTCAGATTTGGATCCCAATTACAGTAGTTTAAATCCTGTAGTAACATTATTAACCTCTAGGCAGCCTCTGGAGCTTATCCTGATTAATACCCATGTAAATAAGATCACAACCTAACTCCCAGAACCAGTTTGGAAACTCCAACCTCTTGTTTTAGCAGTAGGTGCAGATGCAGCCAGTGGTGTAAGAGCTGCTGCTGTGGAAGCTCCCTAATTACCCTTCAGGAAGAGCATAATCCTTTTGTCCCAGGTTCTTCAAGAAGAAACTCTCTTTAAAAGGGATGCTTTTATCTTTGTCCTGGGATAAGACTTTTGTACTCAAGCCAGTTCTATTCTCTGGAACAGAAAAAAAACTTGAATGCAGTTCCTCTTGGAATGGCATGGAAATTCTCATTTCCAATGCAGTCGTGTATTCCACAGATGAATGAAGGGGATACCATGCCATGATCCTGTTGACTACGTGGTAAATGCTTCTGTGACAATTTTGTGTTGAATGCACTCACATGACTCAGCTTGCTGCTATTCCTGTTCATTTGTACTGAAGAAGCAGCCAATGACCAGCTCTGTTGTGTTGGGCACAGCAGAGACTTAGAGTAAAAAGATGGCTCCAGTTGCCCCAGAGGTTACAGCTCGAGCTTAAGGCGTGGTTGCTCTTTCCATTAGATGTACTTTAGCCTGCTTTCTTTCCAAAACTTTTTGAGCAGCAGACCACTATCAATCCTCAGCAATTCTCACAGCCCATATTTACAGTAAAACTTTTAACTGAAATGTGATTAAATCCACTGCTTAGTGCAGCCCAGCCATAGAGATCACTTACCATGGCCTCATGATGTCCTCTGATGAAACNAGCATGACAGAGATGAAGATCCCATTAAAACTGCTAATTGTGTTCCTACCATTTCCTTTTAAAAAAATCTTGTATACACCATTTGTTTTTTCACTAAGGAATGTAAGCCCTAGATGACCTCCAGGCCAGTCTATGTGATGGATAATGCCTGTAGGCGTGGACTGAGATGAGTACACAGTATGTGTCAAACACTAGCAGGAATGCACAGAGCACCTAGAAAAAATGCTGTAGCCTTTCTTATAAGAGGAAACGGTACGCAACTTGTATGTATGGAAATACATACAAGTACCACCTGGTGTCAAGATACCACATCTTAAGACATGAGCCTGAATTTCCCAAGTGTGGAAGTGCACAAGACCTCAGCCCAGGACAATTCTCAGTTTGTCTAGAATATTATAAACTTGGCAAGAAAACTCATTTCCTGACACAATACCTATTCTGCATGACAGTTGAAGCCCCAGGGAGTAAAAGGGACAAGGCATGTAGGTTTTAGGCATGAGAACTTCAGACTGGCCAGGCAGTAGTTGTAGGGAGAGGTCAGTGCAGTATTAAAGGAAACTGAGGCCACTTTCAGGATTTTGATTGTGGCAATGCTCTACATTGGAGCAAACTTTGTATTTTAGTTGTAGTAGAGTCACAAGAGTTTCGCAGGCTGGATGGTACTAATACATGCTTTATCAACTAGGTAAGTATCTGTGTTTATATTGCTCAGTAACAGTATCATAGTTCAGTCATTCAATATGGTGCAATAACAGTACTGCAGTGCTTAGGCATCCCAGGTGTGGCCAAGGACTTCAAGGTGCTGCAAAAAATATAGAATGAAGATATGGCCCCTGCCCTAAAGACATGGTCCTAGAGACAATAGATGTGAGAAAATTTAGGAGATCAATCAGGCCATATTAGTCTGAATGGTTAGTACATTAGCAAATTCACTATGCATTTACTTAATGCTGAGCTGTATAGAAATAGATCATATTTCTTATTCAGGATTGGGATTTCTTTTTACAGATACTTTAGGTCATTTTATAAATTATTGGGAGGTGTCCTAGCAAACTCTCTGTAACTCTTTGCACAGGACAATATAAGGAATATAGAGTTCTTCATAGTTTCTTGTACACATGGAATGTTTTTAATACACGCACTTGCATTAAAAATATAATGTAAATAATTTCTGTTACAGATTTGCATTTAGACCAAAACAAAGAGACAGGCTTTATAATCAGCCAATCATTATAGGTGAAGCTTGAAGCCTTAGGGGTTTTGGATAGGGGGAACTATCATAATCCAGTCCCCAGAAGGAATGTTTCCTTATGCTTGTTTGTTTAGTGATGCTGTGCGTTGGCCACACATACCTCAGCATACTCGAATTCTGTGGTACCCTTAAGGAACTGCTTGCTGCCCTGGGTGCTCCTCTCTGATCAAACTTTGGCAGAATGACAGCCTAAAGAGAAATGCAACAGACAGTTGGACTGCCAGCCTTGTGTCAAAGTCGCTGTGTCACTGAAACGTCACATAGTGTTTTCACTTTGGGCAAGAATTTCAGCCAGCTGCATTTGGCCTTTTCACCCATGTCTGCAGAGACATAAATACATTGGTGTGCTTGCACATTAACTCAAACACAGCCGAGGCTGTCTGTGGAGCTGAGAGACTTGCTATTTTAAAAAAGGGAAAACAAACCCTAAACATTATTATGGATGTAGTTAAAATTAGAAATAGATCCAAGGGGAAATACAGGGAATGAATCAAAGTTGAAATACAGAGGCTGAATCTGTATTTTCACCCTGCTTACATCTGCAGCTCTGAAAAGAGAGTCTGGGGTGTGTTTGAAATGCACACAGGTTTGGGGCAGGCCCGTCCCTGACTGCAGTTAGCAATGATCCCCACAGGGCAAAATGCAGACTCACAACTGAGATCTATGTTTTCAGCCTTCTAGAGTGCGAGTCATTTGGTTTAGGTATTATCAAAACAAGGGTGCAATGCATTTGATGGCAGGGCCATCTGTTTGAGATTAAAAAAGAGAGGACTCCATGCCCTACTGCACGGATATAAAGATGTGGCCTCCAGCTCTGTACCTCAGTCCTTGTTCTCACCTGGCTGTGAACCAGCGGGGTGTTTGCAGCAGATTTAGAGCTATGCAAACTTCGTCCAACATTGCTGCGCTTCCCACAAACGCAGCATCCCGAGGGGGCTGTAAGGGCAGCCACATGCCCTCTCCTAAACTGCTTCCAAAGTACATATTTAACAAAGCTGCAGCAAGCTTTTTTTTTCCTTTTCAGTCCTGATGAACAAGACTGAGAAACCCACGTCAAACTCACTGTTGATTTACAGAGTTCAGGACAGTGAGGATACTTCTTGTCTATGCTACAGCCTCTGGGTTTCGGGGAGCAGTTCAGCAGCTGAGGTCCACCATAAAGCTCTCCAAGCAGCAGAAGATCGCTGCCGGTGCCTGAGCAAGTTGAGGTGCATCTCTGCTGTGCTGCAGTGCATCCTCCACCTGCAACCACAGCTTGGGCAGTGCTGGTATCTGGAAAACAAAATAACGCCCACAATCACTTCTCCCCACCCTGTTCAGTCTTCATTTAAGCAGGCACTTGGATAATGGGACTACTCTGTGTTTTCAGAGGGACATGAGGAACGTGGGGTTTTTTGAAGGCAGAGAATGGGCTCAGAGTTCGCTGCTGAGGTGTGTTTGTTTGGGTTTGACAAATGTAGGTTTTCCTTTGCAAGCCCAAACCTTCCTTTTGAAAGTCTTTGAATTCCAGCTTTGAATTCCAGCTGCCTCAATTTCAGGCAGGCAGATTTTGAGTCAGATCTCTGTGGTTTTGGTTTAGGGTTATATCCACAACTGAAATGGGCCTTAATTTAGCCAGTTCCTCTTGGGATGAAGGCCAAAATATTGAGCTTTCTGCCATCTTGAGCACAACCTTCATAAGAAATCTTCCTGAAGTTTCTTTCCTGTCAAATTCAAGCCCTTCATGCTGCTTCAGCATGACATTCAGGTTAAAATCTAAGCAGAACAGATCACAGCCTGAATCCTTGAACTTTTGTGGGTATTGAACAGGCAGAGACTATAGCAAACAGTGTTCACCCTGCACTTTGCTTCCTCATCACTAGTTGAGATTTGAGAATGCTGCAGCTCTCACTCCTTCCTGCTATTCTGGCCTTGGAGATTTTGATTATGAAAAGAAATAGAAATGCCAGCAAAATGAGTGGAGAGAAGAGGAAACTGCCAAAACCAAGCTGCCTTGGGACACATCCTAACTGAAGAGGTACAAGAGAAGAAAAGCTGTGGCCCTGTTGTGTTCATGTTTTTGGCCTCTCATGTTCCCAGGAGAAACAGGGATATGCCATAGGCAGGGGAACACATGCTTTTCATCTCACATTTGATTTTGTTTGTCCTGGTAGATGAGCAAACTGCCTCACACACTGTTGTGAAGTCCTGCTTCATGTCTGTGTGATAGCACCTGTCCTAGTGACCGCAGTGGGGACTGTGTGATTCAGGGACTCTAGAGCTAAAAGCTGTGTGGTCCCAAAGCTGCCATGTGGCTCTTGGGCCCTGGGTGGAAATCAAGATCTTGCCAGAGAGTACTTGTGGGGCACAGAAAGGTGCTGAATGAAGGATATGAATCTCTCAGGGCTGGCACAGGACAGGGGTGGGAGAGTGCCCCTGGTGATATATGACAGTATAATCTCTGTAGATCTCTGCATCTACAATTTAGGAGCTGTTCCTTCAGACTGTGTTGCTTAGAGGAAGTTTTTCAAAAAAGTTTGACAAGATAAATTTGCTGGGGTTCATCACTAGGTATATTATTACATAGCACCAGCCCTTTTGCTTGAAATAGATTCCCAAGGCCTTCTTCCCCTAATGAATAGCAACATCCTCTAGCACAGGATCGTCTTGGCGAAAGGAATGTTTTCCCAAAAGGCTATTCTGGCCATTGGCTCTTTAAATATAGCAAAGAGTAGCTGCAGCAGCCCAGAAGCAACTGCAAGCCATTTTAGGTCCTGTCATCACTCACTCTGTCTCCTCTTCCAGCTGGTAGCTCTTGTCACGTCTTTCTTTCCGTGTTCCAGAGGAATCTCTGGGTGTTCATAACTATTCCTTATTGCTTCTAATTATTCAATTGGTCCTAACATTTTCTACACATTCTCCTGCGTGTCACAGGGGTGTTTTATCTCTAATGACTCAAGACAGAACCACCTCAGGACAGCAGATGGGAGAAATACCTATATTTAGCAGTGTTGATGCTGGCTGCAAAATCCCTGATGTGCTTGTGTTGGGAAACCTACACTGAGATGCATTTTGGTGTGAACCTGTGGTGGCTTTCTTTCCTGTGCTTTATAGTTTTACCTGCCTGCAGGGGACAAACCACCTTGTGTTCTCTGGATCAGATGAGAGAGGGACCAGGAGAGGAAAGGGGATCGCCTTGTCTTTGGACTACACATTTGTTACTGTTTCATTTTAATTGTCTCTAGTAATTCTAGACTGCAAGCTGCTCTGTGCATCTGGGGAATTATGACTGTACAAAAGCTTCTTTTTTCTATTTGAAGTATTTTGCCTTCCATTCACACTTCAGCTTTTTGTTTTCTGAATCTTCACTTTTTTTTTTTAATCTTTACAAAGAAACATTTCTTTTCTTCTTTTTCTTCTATCATGTAATGGTTGTTGAAATGGGGAGCACAGGAAATGGTAATTATTACTACTTTTCACATTACATAAGGATACTGCTCTGTCACAGCTGCAGGCCATATGACCAGCCTTTCTTTGGGGAAACCCTGCTTGGTTTCATTGTGTAATTCTGCACTCGTCCAAAACCTGCCCTTGCACTCTTATGGGCTCTTGTAAAATGGACATTTTGTAATGAATTAGGTGTAGGTGTTCCAGAGAAGCTTAAAAATAATGAAGGTCCTGACAACAAGATATAGAAAAACAAGAGGCTTTTTTCTGACAGGATTGCAGAGGTAATGATTTTAGTGGGCAGCAGTTTTCAATGTTTTAAGAGTTTGAACTAAGCAGAAAAACAGCATCAAATTTTTAATCCCATATTTTAAGTGAAATTAGATATGTTTTAGTTTAAGGAGAGATACAAGCTTTGGGTTGTGACATTGGCTTTATACTCACAAAGCTGTGAGCCTGTTTCTAAAAATCTGCTAATGGACTGTTGCACAGAGAAAGTTACTGGAATATGGGGATTATGGACATACGGAGATATGGAGATATGGTGATTTTTATGTCTTCACGTACCCCTTTGATATCTTCTGAAGCTCCTAGAGAAGCGGGTGGAGTTGCACATTCACACACTTACAGCTCTGTTGCAGAAATATCTGCCACATGGTGGGGACATTTTGGGGACCAGGGGAGCTGCAGGTGAGGCTAGGATGGGGCAGCCTGCCCCAGCCAAGTGGCACCAGTGCAGGCAGCCGTGCCAGTCCCCAGGCCAAGTGAGCATTGCAAGCAGGAGCATGGCCGGCACCAGTGAGAGGGAAACTACCAACAGTTCTGGAGTTCTGCATCTCCTCCTGCTCTGCTTGCATACCTTTTGCAATGGTATTTTCAAATGAATAAATATGCAGGCAGGGGTCAAAAGCTAGATCTGCTGTTTCTCCAGGGCTTAGCCAGAAGCACTGTGTTGTTGGTGGCTGGGCCATTCTGCTGTAAGAGGAGAGAGGTGGGTCTAAACCTTCAATTTGGGAAGGACTCCAGAGCAGGTCTCCTGCTTCATGAGTGGGTTTCATAGCCACTGAGTCATTTTGAGGAGCCTGGTTCCTATTGCTCCAGCCCTGGTTTTGACTGAGAGTAGCTATTGGCTGCCATGCCCTCGCCTCTGTGCTGCCAGTGTGCACTGAACCTGCCAGCTGGAGGTACTCATCAGTGAAGGAACTGCTGATTTGTTTACCCCAAGTGCATTTGTCTTTCCCAGATGCTAAAAACTCAACTTAGCCTTAGTTGATGTGCATCTGGGCTTATTGGATAGCTTTCGTTTCCTGAAAGTTGTGGTTGAAATGAAGGTTTCTTCAAGCCCCAGGGTGCCCAAACAGCTAGACTGGCTTTCTGAGCTCACCTGGTTGGGTTGCCACATTGTACCCAAGGGACACAGGTCTTTAGTTATTTCCTTTGCATGGTTTCTCCTCGTCCCCTGCACTCGCCCCTCTGTTCTGACACAACCCATGGAAAACCCAAGGGTATCCCCTCTGAGGGTGAGGGTTATCCAACATGGTCCTCCCACGGCATGTTGGGCAGCATGGCCATGGAGGCAGATGTGAGAAGGACACGTCAACTGTGGAGCTGCAGGGGCACCAAGCAGCTGTACAGGAGCAGGAACACCATCCAAGGTTGCGGTAGGCGGGAGTTTCTTCAACTGCCGTAGAAAAAATGTTTGTCTGCTTTAGTCCTCTGATGAATCAGCCTTGATGTCTGTCAAACAGTGTTGTCTATTTGTCAGTGGGCAGTTGTTTCTCCTTGGCTGATGGACAGACAAATGCCTGTGGGTAGGCAGACACGTGACATCCTGGATACCAGAGTAATTTTTTTCCCTTTTCCAAGAAATGAGGGAATCGCCTCTCTTTGTACTGGCAATAAACCGCTTGCTGAATGCAGATCTACAGACCTGAATTACAAATGACTCTGCTGCCATTATCAAGCTTGCTTTTTTTTTTCTTCAAGGCATCTTTTGTTGAAGGATATTCAACAAAATGTAAAATAAGAGTAAAAGCATAAGGCTCAGTTTTTGTGTCACTGGACGCAGAGCTCCTGCTGACTTACATTATACCCCAAAAGCAATCGTGGGATCAGACTGGGGGTGATAAGGGGTGGTATAGAAGTTACACTAAAGTGGGGAAGGGGGAGAACTGGGTGAGTTTACCTTAAACATAAAACTTGCTGTTAGGCTAATAAAACAATATGATACATCTGGGTTGATTTTCTCCTTGGTGATAGAGGGTTGATCTAACAGCTAAGCCTTGGTCATGGCTGACTTGGACATACTTTAAACGCTTTGATAGGGTTCTCATATCTCTTTCTCTTTTTCTAAAATCATGACAAGAGGAAAGCATTCATTACCAGGAAGGCTGCACCCCTAGGCAAGAACTAGTCATCTTTGATTTAACTTTTAACTGAAGTTGCTGAATTAAATGTAGTTTTGTTTTTATCTGTTTGCATGGAAGGCTTCCAGATAAAACAACTGATTCAGTGACCTGTGCGCTTGTATCATGTTAATTAGGTTTGAAAACTCATATATTGTTTTCATAAGGCTATTACATTTTCTGTAATTAAATTAAGCAAAAAATAAGGATGCATGGCAATAATATTTATTATTAATACCAGACTCAAAAGGCTTACAACATGTGAATTGAAGGTAAGGGCCTTGAAGACAGCCTGAACTTCAAAACAATGTCAAATAAACTAGTTTTTCAGCAAGTCGTTACTACATGTATTTAAAGAAAGCATTGATAGAGTGAGAAACAGCCCACTGAACAGACAGGCTTCTGGTCCCATTCGAAACTGGGCAATTTCTGGGATCTTCACTGACTGAATGGGAATAAAGATTTAACCCTAGTTAAATGGATAGGGGTGTGGTCTTGTGCTGTGTTATGTGTCTATGCTGGGGATAAGGCCTGGGAGACTGCCTGCACAGTCACCGTTCCCAGGAGTCGGGGAGGAAAGGGGACGGCATGGGTGCACATGAACGGACACTTCAGTGGTAGGGGCAATTCAGGCAGCCTGACTGCATGAATCCTGCATGTTGGCTCAGCATAGAAACAGCCACATTATGTCAGACCAATGCTAGGTACCTATCCCGCTTGGTATCCCATCTTTGACAGTAGCCAACCATAGATGTCCAGGAAGGAGTACACGTATACAAAAAAGGTTAAAATATTCCCCAATACAACTTTCTGAGACAGAGGCTGTCTCACATGATACCTGTGAATGTGTTTTCGTTTTTACCCAGTTGCTGTCCAAACTTGAGTTAACTTTCAGCAGTTACTTACCTGCAGGTTGTATGAAGAGTGATTTCCTTTCGTTTCCTCTGAATCTGGAACCTGCTTCTTTCTTCTCATGGTCTGCACCTCTGGGAAATGCATGCTGCTCCTAGTGAAAAGTATCTCAGTGTGTGTCCAGTCCTGCACAGGCAGGGTGGCAGGAGATGAGCATGTGTCAGTCCCCTTCCTAGCCTCTGCCAAGTGGTAAGGGCAAAATTTTGCTTTCCAAATATGTTTAAAATAAGCAGACATTAAAATAGAACCATGCTGTGGCTCTGACCACAGAGATGAGAGCCAGCCTAGCTAACACACTGGGAGCACAGATGTCCTGTATCACTCTGGGTGTGCTGGAAAGCCACTGGGCTCCAGCTGCAGCTTAGCACAGCTGGACTATCCCACATGGCCAGGCTCTGACACCAGCAGCAGGGTGGCCAGTGGCTTGTATTTCTTAAGGTTCCTGGCATTTCAATCAATTGCAAAGGCAAAGCATTGCCCCTGGGAAGGCAGACCCCAGCAGCAATCTGGGCTGGCACTGCCTGGCTGGGCAGCTCTGTGGGAAAGGCTCTGCAGGGGCAGTGGGCAGTGAGCTGGGCACAGATCTACTGAGGAGAGGCTGTGGGACCAGGGTTTGCTCAACCAGGAGGAGAGACAGCTTTGGGGGGACCCCACAGCAGCCCCCTGGTACCTACAGGGAGGTCATGGAGAAGATGGAACCAGGCTCTGCTCAGCCTTGCAGCTGAAGGATCCTTGTGGGATGACAGGCGTACATTGAAACTGGAGGGGTTCAGGCTGGGTATATGCAAACACTTTCCCCCTGGACAGTAAGCAATGGGACAGGTTGTCTGGAGAGGT
>VZTV01095474.1:0-39134 GCA_013400875.1 Anhinga rufa
CCAGCAGAAACCATTTTACTGTCTGATAAGATAATAAGTTTTGTCTTTGTTAAATCTTCAGCAAGAAGGGACTGAAAGATGTTCCCGATAAAGCAGTGTGTTGCGCTATTTAACCCGCTGTCTTGCCCAGCTTGTGGCACTGCTGGGAGGGACGTGAGCGCTTGCTGGGGCGTCGTTGCAAGGTGCCCGTTGGCCTTTCGAGGCGTTTGGGGCTGCTTTTGCCATTTTCCCAGCAAGGAGGGCTCCTTGGGGTGCAATCCAGAGGCTGGTGACACATCGCTGGCCGAGCTGGCTTTGGTGTCCCCCTCCACGGTGGATGTTGTCCTGGGGGTGGCACTGAATGACCCCCCCGCTGCGCCTCCGGCTCCTGCGCTGCTCGGCTGTCGGCAGCTCTATGTTGCGTATAGAAATGGCTTGTCAAATTCCCGTCCTGTGTATTTGTGTGCTGGCAGATTATTCCTCTTCAAAAAATATGTGATTACTTAAGTAAAGTGTTCTAGCTAATCGCCAGATTATTCCTGCGATTATTCCTACTTCCATTAGGGAAAGTAATTAGGGATTTTTTTTTATATAGGCTTCCCACCCTTGGATCTGCTGGGGTTAGCGTATGTGGGTGTGTAAATATTTAGTTTCCAAGGACTTTTTTTTTCCCCTTCCCTTGAAGAAGCAACAAGGATTAAAATGAGGCAGCAGCTATGCTTGGACACTTTCCCTAGCATCCAAAATAAAATGAAATTAAAGATGACCCATAAAGGAAAATGAAGTTTTGCTGGCGTGATGCACTGAGCCGGCTTTCAAAAGGAGCATTTCCTCTGCTTATATTTGAAGTTGAAGAGAAGAGGTTTTGCCTCGGGATGCTGGGGGTGATGGAGAACAAGTACAACCCTGAGTCAGTAGGAGCTACGTCTGAGTGTGGGGGGCTTGGCTGAATCTTCTGCCTCTAGCTGCCTGCTAGCTTGGGGGGATTTTTGAGCTCGTTTCCATTCATGGAGGTCTCTCTTTTAACATCCAAACAATTTAGACTTTTTGCACCAAGGCGCTTTGTTTGGATTCAAAACCATGTCTTGTTTTGAAACTTGTTGCAGTGTTCGCTATGTGTTTGTAAAGCTGGGAAGACGAGCAAAAAGAAGCTGAAATCAGAAACAAAATATGTAGTTAGATGCAAAAATGGTTTTAACCGAGTGATCTGGTGGAGTTGCACGTCAAAGGAATGGTTGAAACCAATAACTCATGCAACTCTCCTAGAGGTCTGCATCCCTCGAGACCAGAGCCGCTCCTACAGCCAACAGATACCCTCACCAAGCCAGGGGAGGCCAGAACTTGCATTCCCCATCCATCTAACGAATAAATCCCAAGCCCTAGTGAGGTATCAGAAAGCCACCAGAGGAAAACGTGGCTCAGAAGAAAACCTGCACGGCCCTGAGGTTTGGAGGTCAGAAGCAGTCGCTGGTGTGCTGTGTGGCTTTGGTCCCCATCCTGCTGCTGGGAGACGCTTGTACCCGTCATTTCCCTTTCTGGCAGGTTATTTATTGAGGGTATTAACGCAGAGCTGCTGTTCAGGTGCCTTGGTCTTTCTTTCAAAGATTGCATTTGTGCTATTCAGCTGTAATTGGCAACTTTTGGACTTCTGTTTGCTTGCCTGCGTGCTGGAAAGCCTTCAGAGGTTGTTTAGGAGGCAGAGGGAGTCTGTAGATCTAGATTTTTTTTTTGTTGTTATTATTACTATATATTATTATAATTAAAACATATTTTTAGCAGCTGAAATTTGAGCCTGTCTGGGTATTTATACAGCAAGATGTTTTGGATGAGGAATAGGCCAAGACAGTCACGTGGTTGGGGCCAACGTGAAACAAAAGAATCCATTTATTATCCAGGCAGGAAATTTGTTCTTCGGGATGTTGTAGCTGCAGACATAATGATTTCATTTCCTCCGGTTCACCCAGATTAATGGCTTGCGCTCTTTTGTTTGTGTGCCTGTGTTATTTCTGCGGCGCGGCTTCCCCCCTGCTCTGTGCTGGCATGTGTGAACACGTGTGCAAGCGCCCTGGGCAAGGAGCGGGGACGTAAGGTCTCCCGTTGGGCTGCGGCAGGCTGGTTGGGTTTTTGGGGAGGGCTGGGATGCTGGGAGAGCTGAGCAAAGGCTGTGGGACCACCTGGGGTGTCCATCCCAGCAGTGGTGGATGTCCTGGTGCCCATGCGTCCCCGGGGGTCTCTCCCACCCACTCCGGTCACTGGGGCAGCGAGGGGTGTTTTCCTATGAAGTTGAGATGCGATGGAGGGACAAACACAAGTGTTGACCTTATGGAAGGCATGAGAGCAGCATGTCTTCTCCATGGCCACGCTCGAGGGTGTACGTAGGTGCTGTGTACTTGGTGGGGAACCCGAACCTTTGCACCCTCCCAAATAGCGTGTTGGGAAACAGCCCCTTTTCCTAGGGAGCTGTGCTGGTACGCAGGGGTGCGGGTGTCAGCTGTGTGGCGATGGGTGAGCAGCTCCTTCCTTGCCAGCCGGGTTGGCCTTTCGTACCAGGCAGGTCCCAGCCCCGCACAGGACCGCTGGCTGTCTGGAAGCTGGCAGCACTTACGCTCCTTCCTTGATTAAAAAAACCCAACAGACCCGTCTTTGTGGACGCTGCAAGATTAGCAGCAGCCTTAATTGCTCCCTTTCTCACTTTCTGAGTGTTTGGCTTTTGAAAACGATGTGACAGACAAACGATGCCTTTGCGTTGCTATCGCCTGAACGGTCCTCGCAGGGTTTTGGCGTGGAGCTTTTAATTTATTGTGTGCAGCGCGACTGTGGTCTTCTGTTCTGGATTAATCTGGAGTAACCTTGGGGAGTTGGAAGTGCCTGTCTGTGATGAGGAGCTGAATACAGTACTGCCTAGGATCCGGGCTGGAGAAGGTTTGGTGACCATCGTGCTGCCCTCGTATCCAGTTCTTCCTCCTTCACTCCCTTAGGAGTTTAAATGTGGGGAGGAGAGAGAGTTTCTGACGCCCCTTCTGGAGGAGGTTTCCCTGCAGGGACATACCTCGCTGAAGGAAGACCCTCTTCGCCATCAAGGTGTATCTGCCATCGTTCCTGCCATCTTCCATCTTCTGGGCGCTTGTGTGTAGCGGTGCCACCTTGCATGTGTGTAGCGGTGCCACCTTGCATGTGCGTTACAGCTTCTTGCTTTTGTTCTCCGGAGCTTTTGTGCCACAAGGGGTGCATGGGGCTGAAGGTGTGAGCCCACCATCTGAAAGCTGTGGAGGCGAGGGGTGGCGAGCTCCAGGTACCCATGCAAGCTGCAGGTGCTTTCTCCCCACCTGCCTGCCCTACCAAATTGCTCCCGCGTAGTCCAGGTGACAGAGTTTGTGAGGATGTGACAGCTCTGTTGCGCAGAAGATGAAGAGCAGTAATGAGACCCAGAGCACAACGTGCACTAAAAGTGATTTATTTCAGTAAGGAAACCACAGTCAGGAAGGATGGGTCAGCGTCATCAGGAGAAGAGGTGGGTATGGAGATGAGCTTAGGGGGAACTTTATCATCAACCGGTGCTGCTTTGAAAATAAGCAGAGCTGGCGTTGCGTGAAATGGAGCTGTGCTGGTCCCGCCGGGACCACCCCTCGCTTGTGGTGGACCGCGGGCTCCTCCCGGGGTTCGGCCGGTGACGGGCCGGCAGGCTGCTGGAGGTGGCTCTGCTGGGATTCTCCTCGCTTACCTCCCCGCAGTCCCACGCTCAAGTGTTTTGGTGAGGTGTCACCTGTGTGTTAAGTCAGCTCTGCCGGTGCGCTCAGGAAGGAGACTGTCCTGGCGAGGAGCGGGGGGGAAATAATGCCCCAAACCTGCCTTGGCGCGGCTCCCAGCGCACAGATGGCTGTCCTCATGCTAGAGCCTTTTCCCAGCTTGCACCCGCGCAGGCGCCGGGGCTGGTGGCAGGGGTGTGCTGGGCAGGCTGGCTGCCAGGCGGCACCTCCTGCCAGCATCCTCCTCTTCCTCCTCTTCGTGCCTCCCAGGGCCGGTGGGAGCTGTGGCCGCTCAGCAGCTCAACTGGCCGCTGCAGCTTGCAGGAAAAGCTCAGCATAAGCATGGTCCTGAGCAAAATCTTGTGATTTAAGGTTGACTTAGAGCAGTGCTTGTTTTTTCTCTCTTCTCACAGAATGCAGATCCCCGGGCTCCTTGGTGTGGGGGAAGGACCTGGCGCTGCCTCTGCGTGGGCAGGAGCTGGGGGAGGCAGGCAGCAGTTTGCCCACTGCTCCTGGCACAGTTCGGATGATGCACCAAAAGCTTATGAAGAGGGGTCCTGAAGCCCCTGCTGTGCACCCTGTTAATGAAGAGCGTCTTCCAAAGGGGTGACTGCAGTCGCTGGTAGCTGTCGGTGTATTTGGGCAAGGGTTCACACGGCCCCGCTGGCCTGTCAGGGCTGGTACGGCTCCTTGCGTGAATGGGCATTTAGAAATCTTGGCAAATGCATTTTGCTATTTACTCAACAGACCAGCTGCCATGTGCATACATACCTAAGGATGGCTCAGATTGATAGTAAAAATTTTTGGGAGAGGATATGGGATGATTACAGATCCTGGCCATTGCTTGCTTTGACCAAATCTGAAAGTGGGAAAAGAAGAAAAAGATAAGTTCCAGGCAAAGCTGGGAGAGCCAAGGGATGGGTTTGCAGGGCATTTCGGGAAGTGGCATTTGGATGTGGGGCCAGAGGAAAAAAAACCAACCCAGTGGGGTCTGCTCATGGGGTGCTCTGCCCTTTGCGAGTGACCTGTTGGCTTTGCCATGTCCCTTTTCCCCCCTTTCCCATGCGTGGAGCCTTATGTCGCGGAGGGCAAGGCAGGCGATGGGGCTCTCTGCCAAGGCGTCCCCAGAGGATGCAGGCAGAACCGTCCCCCATCCCGGCTGCGTCCCGACGGAGGCTTCCCCGTGCTGCCAGCAGCTCCGCGCGCTGCCGCGGCAGCACAGATTTATTTCCCTTTGCCTCTCGCGCTCTTTGCCTCATTTGCACTCGCAAGCTGACTCCATATGGTGCAAAAACCGGAGAGATGATGCTCGGCACGGCGGCCGGCGCCGGGAGGGGAGGTGGCGCGGGGAGCCGCTTGCTGACGAGCTTTTGCAGTTTCTTCCATTTGAGGTTCAATATTTCCACCTCCTCCCGCCGACGGCTGTGCTGCGGCGGCCGGGGCTCAGCTCGTCATCTCCAACGGCAGCCAGAGCCTCCCTGCGCGTTTCCGCTCTTGCTCCCCTGCCTATCCCCTCTCCTCACCGAGACCCCCAGCGCACCAGCTGGGGACCTTCAGGATACATTCTCAGACCAGCAATGCCGTTGCTGTTGTTCAGTTCTTATTTACACCAGAAAATAATTGGCCGACATCCCTGAAGGCTTTAGTATGTGTTGGATGATGCATTAAAAAAATACAGGATCAATCTGGCTGCAGTGGTTCTGCGCTGGGGCCATGCTGGCAAGCTCGCTCTGCGCTCACTTGTCCAGAGCCAGGGTTTTTCTTTGCAAACCTCTAATTTTGGTGGGGGGATTCAGTTTCTGGCTTGACTGAGCACTCTGGCTTTGGCTGTCAGCAGCCAGGAGGTTTGTCGGGGTAAAAGGGAGGCTTTTCGCCAGAATTTTGCTGTTGGGGGGGGAGAAAATACCAAGGCCTTGACTGTGTTTGGGAGGGGGTGTGCAGGGGTGAAGGGATGCTGTTCTCTAACGCAGAGTCCCCTGACGGCACTTGCTCACCGTCTGAGCAGTCTGTCAAGTTTGTAGCTCATACAGAATCCCTTTGACATTTTAAAATAAGATCTAGTAAATAGGAGCCGGACAATACCAGGTGCATCTCTTGTCGTGAGGCCTCTTTGACAGCACGGCTGGCATTTTAGATTTAGAGCTCTATGAGATGCATGTTTTTGTAGCGAGCGTGAAGCTTTTCTGGAGAACGTGGTCCAAGACAATGACTCATCCTGAATCTCTAAAGAAGTGATGGCGTGTAGGGAAATGCAGGATAAATGTTTTGATATTTAGAGCTTTCCTCATAGTCAGTGCTATCCCAGAGTAAGGCAAAATAAATCCAGCGGGGAAGGAGAGACGCAGGGAAAGGGGGGGACCGGTCTCATGCATTAGTTCAGCAAAACTTACTGCACCTACTCCAGTGTTGCCTCTGCGCTGGTGGCCTGGAAGGTTGGCACGGTGCAGCCATAAGACACGTGTGAGCACGCTGCTGGGGAGATCCCCCGGCAACCCCACGGGCGAACACCCTGTGCATATCCAGGCGTGAAGACTGCGTGTCCTTTTAATTTATCCTAGCACGTGTGATTGCAGATGCTGTTGATGTTTTGGCTGCTCTGTCTTCTCAGTTGACTAATTCTGTATTTAGAGGCTATCATTTCCAAGGGAATCCCAGTTGATTAGGAGCCCAGTTCCGCTGAACTTGTTAGGCTTCCGTAGCCCTTGTCTGTGAAATCTCAAACCCTGCTCTTTTTTTTTCCCTCCCCTTTTTGGGGCTCCTTGCTTTCTAATAGCATGATGAAGATCAAGCACCCTCTTCCCAAGAGAAGAGCTCCTGGCAGAATGTCTTTCTCTGTGGCGAGCTCACTTGCTTTCGTTCAGCCTGGCTTGAGCACGTCATGTGTAGCCAATGCTGGTACATGGCTGTTGACCAAGAAGTGAGCTACAGAAAAGTAGAAGAAAATACGAAGTTGTTGACATTGCTCCCTGGTGCTTGGTTTATCCTTGCCATCCCCTTAGGTGCTGTGCTCCTGCTGGGATGTATGACGGGTGGGGGGTACTGGATCCTCCTCCCTCACTTGGCTGGTGAGATGGTTGTCCAAGCCAGCTGGTCTCCACCCAAGAAGTCCGGTGGTGTGAGGCTGCTGTGCCCAGCTCTTGCTGAATCCACCCAACTGTGTGACAAGGGATAGCGTCCTCAGGCTCCTGACCTTCAGCGTTCATCTGCTTTGGCGTGTGCTCCTGGGTGGTGATAGCATTGGATGGCGAAGAGCGGATGATTGCCCTTCCCCAACCTAAGCAATCCCTCATTCAAGCCAGACTTTCTCACACCGCTTAGCTGGACCTTGAGTTGGAGTGTGCTGCTTCTCCTGGGCAGCGTCACAAGCTTTTTGGAGGGTAGGGTTTCTGGGAAAGCCTCTGCCCATCACTGGGTGGCTGAGTTCCTGTTCAACGTCTTCCTTCTGGAGGATGAAACGAGTAACTGCCAAGCTTGACATATGGTGATTTTCGGGGCAGTCTGTGGTGTTCAGTGATGCTTGCTGGTAACCCAGCCTTGAGAAAGCAAAGATGAGGATTTAAATGCATAGTGACATTGCTCTGGAAAACGTTCTCCTGAAAGACAGCCTTGTCATCTTACGGCCCTGGATTGCTCCTCTAGTGGTGGTGTGGTAGATTTGCTGGGCTCTTGGGATGGCTGGGCCTGTCTCGGTGGGCCAGAGCAGTCATTAAAGTGTTCTCTCAGCCCTTGGCGCTGCTTGACTTCGAGTTGGCAAACCCATCTGATCCCATCAGTAAACACGTATGGACCATGAGCTATGCGTATAATGTGTGGATTTTGTATATCTCTGGCCTGTGTGCAATTACAAAACTTATGCTATTGGTGACTCGCTTTGTTGCTAGGGGAGGAAACGAGCTCCTTGTATTTGGAAAATATTGGGTTACCTGTAACATGCTATCCTGAGATTTTTTTCCCATTGCCTCTGATGTCTGGTTTGAGCTCAGTGAATTAAAAAGCTTGTTCACAAATTTTCTAAAATAGGTTTAGAATTTGGAAAACAAAAGGTGTTGAAAGCCCTATCTTCTCTCGATATTTGATTTGGTCCC
Source organism: Anhinga rufa (assembly GCA_013400875.1). NCBI lineage: Eukaryota > Metazoa > Chordata > Aves > Suliformes > Anhingidae > Anhinga > Anhinga rufa. The sequence goes on from VZTV01095474.1 coordinate 7,811, forward strand.
CTTTTGTCTTTTTTTTATCCTGTGATGCGTGCTTTTTTTTGTAATTCTCTGTCGTTTCCTTCCCTCTCTTATCTCTCAGTCTGCAGCGCTCTCTTTTCCTCTCTATTCCATGCCTGTCCCCTGTCGTGTCCCCCGTCTCCCCCCCCAATTTATTTGCAAGCAGGTTGTCTCTTTGATTTACTGTATCTCTCCTTGGTAGGATTATGATAAATGGATTGTATGGCTCCGGCTGAGCTTGTCCAACACCGCGTAGCTGTGCTGGGTCAAGCTTGAAAACCGAGGGGAGATGCTAGCGCTGGGTCTCCTCTGCATGGTCCACAGGGAGGAACGACTGTTGGTAAATGGGACCTTGTCCTTATGGTCAACAATTCACATCGCCTCCTGAGCTTTTTCAGCCTGTTAGGCATGGGGCTCGGTGGAGAGGTTTTTGCCTGTCCTTTTCTCTTGCCTGATATGCTGGGTTTATCGTGCGTGTGCATACGCACATGCATGTACGCTTGCAAAAATCTGAGCAGGTTATTTTATTGGGCACTTTCAGGCACATCAGCCAACATATTTCAGTTTACTATATCCTGATATGGATAGTATTTCCTGCTTGTAATTAGAGCGTTTCATCCCACAGTCGCAGCAGGCAGCAGTTTATTGATAAAGTTGTTATATAGTTGCTGAGCAAACACCCCCAAATCTGAGCTTCATTAAGTTACCGCCTGCCCTGCTGCGATGCATCTTCATTGCGCGCTGAAATCCATGCCATTGACGGGAGATCCCGGAGGAGGTCCGGGGCTATGCTGTGTGGCTGCAGCTTAATGCATCCCGTCACAAATTGACACAGCACGCTTGTCCTTGGCTGATATATATAAATTCTTTCCCTTTCTGACTGAAAGCGGGTTTTTTTGGCCACTGCCTATCTTCTCCTGCTGGCTGGTGGCTGTGGATGGTGGTGTCACAGCTGAGATGTCTTTGCAGAGCAGGCACGGCTGCTCCTCTCCCCTGAGAGGTTCATCCAGACCCCAAAGCATTGGCGGTTTCCTTTGAAATACAGGCAGAAAATGTTTTGTGTTGACTTGTTTTGTTGTTGTTTAGCGCGTCCTCTCCCTTCTCGACTGGGTTTGTTATTTGGCGGGTAATCCTTCATAACGAACCTGCAGGAGATTGATGGGGAGAGCTCGTTATGCACTTCCAGAGCAGTTTCACCATCATTCTGTAGCAGCAAAATGCACCATTAAAGGCAGAGAGCCATGGGAATGATGGGACGTAATTAGTTGTTGCTGTAATGTTTTTGATTGAAAGTGTATAGATACTGTAAGCGGCTCTTTTGGAAGCCGGTGCTCTCAGGAAACTGTTAAGAAGAGCAGTGCTTATCAAAGGGGAGAGGCTGATCCTGCTCTCACCCTGCCTGCCTCTCCAGTGCCATAATTAAACCATCTGGGAAATGTCACAGCGTTCGTGGCATGCAGCTGCCGGCTCCTTCACGGCACAAGGGGCAAGCAGTGGTACTCCCTCCTAATTAGGAGCAGGAGCCAGATAGGGGGGGAGTCCTGCAGAAGAGACTTTTTGGGTGGGATGTGCACCCAGCAGCTTGCCACCTTGGTCCCTGCAACAGAGCCACGTGGATCTTGCATTCCTGTTTTTTCCCAGCTTAGTCCAAAGTTCAGGATGAACCTTGCATGGATGAACCTGGACTGCGTCCGTGGGATGTTCTGGTCAGAAGTGTGGTCATGAACAACAACCTGGAATTACTTGGGCAACCTCCTGGTGTGTGCTTGAACCCCTTCATCTATGGGGAACGGTGAGAATTAAATTATTCCACTGGCACCTGTGGAACTTTCTTTCCATTGACATGGAGAGGCGTGATGCATATCACAAGTGTGTAGGTAGTGGTGATGAAAGCCATGATGCAAGCTGGGCTTGACTTGAACTCATGACAGCCATGGGAAAGCAGAGCTTGCAGAACCGTAGCAGCTAATGTTATTTAGCACTTGTCTTTGTAATAAAGCATCTTGGCTCTGTTTCTCTATTGTTCCCTTCCTCTGGTAATGTCGCCAAACTTGGACAGAAGCTTCCCAAGCTGTGCATTTGCCTTGGGCTGATTTTGCTGAAGCTCTCAAGAGAGAAGGAGGGGGTAGAAAGAAAGTTTGGCATTTATGAGCATGAAATAGAGGGGAAAATTATGGTGCTTTGGTTGTGGAAAAAAGTTTTGCTGTTGTTCCCCTTCATGAAGTCATGCTATGGGGCTGGGAGTGCCCAGGACATGCCCTGGGTCTGGACAGTGTGCGCACTGACCCCATCGGTGCTTGCTCAGGCTTGCTTTGTGCTCTGTGAGGGCACATCAGGATGAGTCTCCGAAGATCCCACCTGCGGAGCACCCTCTGGACCCTGGACCTGAGCCCCACATGCACCCTGCCCCTCCCTCTGAAAGGTCAGCTATCAATACGCACCTCTCCGTTCCCCACGCATCTCAGGGGGCTTATTTCCAGCAGCTGGCATCCTTTCCAAATCTCCCTCTATCCATCTGTTGTTATCAAGCCTCCTCTCTCCTTATTTTGCTTAATTTCTATCTTTTTCCTCTTGGTTGTCTTAGACATGCCTGCGTCTGTTTGCATATGCCCAAGCATTTGCTTTCGAGTGCCTTAGGCTGGTTCCTGCCGTTATCTTCTTGCAGGAGCGAGAGCTGCTGCTTCGTGCCTTGGGAGAGGGACCATGTCCCCGAGGCATCTATTGAGGAGTGCAGCACTTGTAGAAGTTTCTTCGTGGCCTCCCTGAGCAGAAAATTTGTTGTCATATCTCTTTCTTTCCAGATGACAACGCTGAAATGTGATCACGTTGAGTTGGCCTCCTTGCCTCCATCTCTCTCTGCCCGTAGCCAGACCCTCCTCCCTGCCAGGGAGAGGTTACACCTTCTCATAGCATAATTGGCAGGAGCCCTCCATGCTGGGAAGGTCTGAAATACGGGTTTCAGGCTGGGGATTTCAGGAAATAAGTTCCACTTTGCTTCGGGTAGTTCAGAAGGGTTTTTCTGGAAGAGGCTTAAATCCTATTGGGAAGGGTGGCTGGCGAGACAGCATCAGCTGGTGTGAAATGAAGGCTCCCGCAGCAGATCCTGTGCTGCCCTGCTCCGTGCCTGGCTACTCTCGCCCCAAATAACTTATCTTCCCTCTGCTGCGTGAATGATGCCAGCCCACCCTTGACTCCTCGGAGACGCAGCTTGTCCCGCTGCAGGCATCGGCTCCAGACGCATCTCGCACCCGTTTGCCTGGGAGGGTGCGGGGAGCCTGGGATGGCAGCGAGTCCTCCCCGCCTGGATTGCGCGAGTGCCATCACAGATGGATGCGCTGCTCGGCGGCGAGGATGCTGGTGCATTCTAATTGCTGGCATCTTTACTCGTTACGAGTGTAATTGTGAGTAGACGTTTGTTTTTGTATTGATAATTAGGGACTGGAACAGATGGTGAAGGCTTAGTTTAAAGTAATGTGTCCATTAAAGAAAATCTACTGTATACAGCTGAAGATTCTTCACTCTAAGAGAGCTCAGCTTGCCGTAGCAGAGCTCGTCTTCTCCCTAACAAGGGCTTCAGCCATCACAGCCTGGTCAGCTGCCTTTGGTGGAGGCTCAGGTCCTGAAGGCTCCTCCAAGCGAGCGTGTTAGCTCCTTCCCAGGCAGAGCGTCCCCGTGGCATCTGCCGTGCCTGCGTGCAGGCAGCCAGGCGCGGAAGGGGTTGCTGGGGGAGCAGTACCCCGAGCAGGCATGGGGAGGGCAGCATCTTGCCCACGCTTGCCTGCCGGGCGCTGAGCCTGTCCGCTGGCATGGTGGAGGCCTGGGCACTGGCTGATGCGGGTGGACTGATGGTGCGTTGTTCACCCGATGCGGCTAACGATGCTGTGCTAGATGTAGGAGGCATGGGGAGATGATGCCCCCCTGCGCTGACATCCCCAGGGGGCTGCCCAGGCTGGGGGGGACGAGCGCGCCTCTCCCAGCAGGAGCCCCCTGTCCTCGGCAGGGCCCTGGTTATAATACCCAGTGCCAAATAACAAGGACTGGTCCTTGCAGCAGGGTGAGGCAGGTAAGAGGAGTGTGGGAGGAGAGCTGCCGGGAGGTGTCCATGTGGATTCCCTGCTGATTAATGATGCTCAGGTGCTGATCCATGGTAATCCCCTCGGTAGCAGGCAGAGCAAAGAGGCTTTACGGTCTGTCCCTCCTTTGCCTGCTCCCTAGTGACGGATGGCCGGGGGGGTGATCCCCACGTCCCCCCACCAGCAGCAGTGTTTTGCAGCTGAGAGATGGACATGAGTGCTGGGGGTCTCCCCTTTCTCTGCGGGGTCTTGGGGGCGCCGGCATCTGCAAACCACCCGCTTGCTGAAGGAGGGCGCCCGGCAGAGCCTTAGCCCTGAGCTGCCTGGCCTTAAACGTCCCTGCGGGGTTTCCCCTGTGGTCGCAGCATCACTCATACATCCCAGAAAATAAAGTAAAAGCCGAGATTTCCTCCAAGAGGAAAAAGCAGAGGTCAACGGGAAGTTGCTCAGCCAAGTCCTTCTGGTGCCAATACCTTTGCAGTCACGGGGTTTGGGTGAGCTCAGCAGGAATTTGAGGTGAAAGGGGGGGGGGGGGGTTAACCATTTTATTAAAACAATACACAACCAAAAAAACCCAACCGAACTATTTTGCCAGGTTATGGATCTTCTTGTATTTGGCAGTGTCCTTGGGAGTCAGGGCAGGGTCTGAGCGGGAGGTGGTCTGTAGAGGCTCAGGCTTTCAGCGGCGGCTCTCGGCCCTCTTTTTCCTTTGGATTGCAAATTGTTTTAGAAATCTGGAGCTGTTGAAGTCCAAGTTATGCGTCTGTGCTGGAAACTTTGGGAGCGTGACCTCCCTGGCTACAGGCCATGCCGTTCCCGTAGGACTCTGGAAACCTCCAAAGCGAAAGCTTCTCTGTGGTTTTTTCAATTTGTTCATTTATTTATTTAGTGAGTTATTTTGAAGTCTTCTGCTTTGGGAGCTGCTACATGCCGCGCAGGCATTGCTGCTGTGCCTTCCCGATTGCTTTCCCAAAAGCGGAGCCCTGGGGGAGGAACAGAACAGGAGGGAAGGGGTGAGGTTTTGGGAGGGAGCCGCCAGGAGGGATCCTGGTGGATGCCACCGCGGAGCAGAGCTGGTCCTCGTGTGCTACCATCCCGCACCATGGCTGTACTTTAGCAGAAGTACATTCCTCTGTCATCGCCCCACTGAAAAAAAACTGCCTGGGGAAGGAAACTCCAAGTGCATGGAACAGGAAGGGAGATGATGGAGTGAAAATCCTTTCCGAATAAACCCTTGCAAGAAGTGCCTTTCCTGTAACTAAGCGTGTCCTCATTTAGCACAGAGGGTGGGTGAGCTGGGTCCCAGCCTGGCCACGTTCCCAGTGTCGCCCTGGGCTCTGCTGCCTCAGTTTCCCCTGTGTGGCACAAGGGCACCCTGCTTGCTGCGGGGGGAAAACACCAAGCACTTTAGGGGCTCTCAGAGCATCCTTCCCCACATAGCCCTGCCAGGAGGAGGGACTGGGAGATGCCTGCATGGCCTTTCGCTTCCACCTTTGCATCGATTTATGCACGGGCATGTCTGCCTGCTTATCTGAAGAGCCATAGCGAGGATTAATGACCGCTTAACAAGGCGCGGGGCTGTTTGCAAGGGAAGGAAATCTCTGTGGCAGGGGGAAGGTGGAGGGTGGCAGAAACTTGCTGGAGGTCTGGAGCGTGAGCCCTGAGCCCCATTCGGGGCCAGGGGGGATTTGCAGGTGGGATGTGTCGTTTTTAGTTGGCTTCTGCCAAACAAAAAGGAGCTGAAGCTGCAGACAGAGACGTGCTGCGGTGGCATGAAAGCCACCACGCTCTTCTGTTCCTTGCACAGGCCAGGACTGAAACGTCTCTTCTCTGAGGGCGCTGTGAGCAGGAATGGGTGGCACCGTGCAAAGCACCACGCAGAGCTTTGAAGACCCCCCCAGCAGTGCCACAGCAGCATCCCAGGGCCTGTTAAGGGTGCAGAAGCTTTGCAAGCTCCCCAAGTGCCATTTTGCTCCATCTCTGGGGGGGTTGCCTTGCTCTCGCTGCCTCTGTGGCCCCGCTCACCTCCCCGGGAGCCAGGCTGGGTCAGCAGCTCTGGCGGGGGTTTCGGGAGAGGGGGTGTTTATCGCTCATGGCAGGGCGGGGAGTTCCTGGTCATGCTTCTCCGGCTTCCCATCCTGGAGCAGCCGGTGAAGGGAGGGGTGGGAAGATTAATAGGACTCTCGTTTCCCACTTGCCATTGCTGGAGCAGGCACGGGGAGATAAAAGCAGCAGTCCGGCAGCAGTTCGTGTTCCTGGGATGGTTTTTGTTTCCTGACCTTTATTCCTCTGGTTGCACCCATTTTCCTGGCACTGCGAAGCTGTTGTGAGTACCTGGGACCACGGAGGAGAGGGGAGGTGGGGGGGGATGCTCAGCTATGCCAGCTGCCAGTGGCACATCTCCTCCTCCCATTTGGTTGAGACACAGGAATCGAGGAAATTAATCTGCATGTCTGCTTGCTGCAAACAAATAAATAAAACCTTGAGGATTTTTCCCATCTGTTTCTATATGTTTTTGCTCTCACTATTATTCTTGTTGTATTTTTTGGTGTGTTTTTTTGTTGTTTTTATAAATAAAAGTAGGGAAACATCAGCTGTATTACAGCTTTTAAACATTTCCCACCAAATCCTCCATCAAAAGACCCCCAGCAGAGGAACACCGCTCCAACGATGTGATTTTTATTTGCGGACTTGAAATCACTCTGACAAGTAATAACTGTGTGCAGCGGCAACTCGGGGCACGAGACAGATGTGTTGCATAGAAGGGGATGTCTGGTGTGCCAGAGCAAAGCAAGGAGGTGTGAGCGAGCCGGGTGGGACCTGCCGAAAAGCCTGTTCGGGGGTGCTGGGGGAGAGGGTGGGCTCTGCCCACGGTAGGAGGCTTTCCCCCAGCCTCTTGCTGCTTCCTGGGAGTTAATGCAAACTCGCTGCTTGGGTTTTGTACGTGCAGGTAACGACGCCGTGAAATGCAGCATCCTTCTTAACTTTTTTTTTTAAATGTTTTTTAGTTGGTAACACGCTTTTCCTCTTCTAGGCTTGGGAGGGTCGGAGATGGCAGCATGGGCTGGGTTCAGGCTGTGACTTTTTGCGAAGAGTCTTGTCCCGCACCGTATGCTCTGGTGTGAAGCTGCCCTTAGTTTATTAGATGCATTAGGTCACCAGCTGCTTTATTTCTGAGCCGCTCCAAGGGTCAGATGCACACTCTGTGAAAGCAACTGGATGTTTTTCTGTGGCTTTGCTCATAACGTCATTGATAATTTTGGGAGTAACCAGTTTGCTTTCCTTTTCTTGTGTTTTCTCAGAAACTTTGATGGATACGCGGACGGCAACGGCCGAGCTGGGCTGGACCGCCAACCCTCCTTCAGGGGTAAGTGCCACTTGTCTAGCTGATCTCTATGTGATCTTGTGGGGTTCATGCTATATATCTTAAAATGCTGGTAGCAAGCCAGGGAAGTCACAGTGGGAGCAGTGATGCCCCACTGGGCTGGCGTGGGGTGGCCAGGGCATCGCTGTGCCAAGCTGTGTGGCTGGCCCAGGGATGAGCGTCCCTTGTCTGAGCTGGTCCCAGGGTCTTGGTGAAGATGGAGCTTTTCTCCATCCCTGTGCGCTCTCCTCGTCTGTCTGACTTCCTCCCAGGTGAAGGGTCCAGCCCTGTCACCGCTCTCCATCCCCTCGCTCGCGCCTTCCCTCTCCCTGTGCCAAAAGGCTTGTAATTAGGAAACATTAGCAGGCTCAAAACAGCTTTCATACCTGGAACATCATCCGTAATTGCACTCGGCAGTGCTCTTCCCTGGCTATTAATGTCACTTTTATGAAGTAATGAGGAACAAAACACCCTGAGGCACTTAAAACATCTTTTTTTTTTATATAATATGAGCCTTTGAGGAATGGAAGCATAAAATAACCTGACTCACATTCCCCTGGCAGAGAAAGCGAGAGACGGAGCTGGGGAGGAGAGGAGCGGCGGTGGGAGGGGATGCGAGTTGAGGGATGGGCATCGTGGTGGGACAGGCTTCGTGGTGGGTGGGCAGGGATGGGTACAGCAGCGGGGCCCGTCCCTGGGGCCTCCAGGATGTAGCACCAAAGGGAAAAGGATACCAGCCTGCGTCTTTATTAGGGTGTGACTGGCTTGACTGGGTCCTTAAAAGAAACGAGGTTGCATGCTGTCACCAAAGCTGAACCACCCATGCAGTGGGCATGAGATCCTCTCCGGGCACATCAGAGGCCCTTGAAACACGGGGCTTTGCCACTCAATTGCTTCGGGAAAAATCTGGGCCCAGATAAATTGCTGGCAAAATGCAGGGGGGGCCACGCGCAGGTGATGGAGATGGGATATAAATAGCTGCCTGCAGCTGCTATTGCTGAAAGCCCGCGGAAGGCAGGTGGGGAGCCTGTGTTGGAAGGCACGGTGGTCTCGCCCTCTGCGGAGCAGCAGAGCGAAGCCTCTCCCCACATCCCCGCATCTCTCCATGCGCATCCCTGCATCCATCCAGCCCCTGCTCCTCTTAGAGCTACTGGTGATTCTTCCCCTTCACAGGAGTGTATATGAGATCTTCCACAAAGTATTTTAACGTGCCAAGTCCTTTAAAAGACATGAGGTCAGTCTGTAGTGTGTGTTTGAGAGTGTGACTTCCCCTGCGAAGTCCTCTTGCTTGTGGACTGGGCTTTTCTTTGTAGCATCAGGTGCTTTGCTGGGTGGATACGGAGCATCTTAAGGTATATTTTGGACTCCTGGAGTGAACCCCCCATAAGTATCATGTCCCAGCTGAGGCAGGTTTTGGAGCAGGTTGGACACCAGCTGAAAATAAGCAATGCCTTCCTCTTGCTCCAAGCACACTGTAGTCTTGACGAGCTGCCTGGTTACAGCATGGACTTCTAGGGTTTGCCCCATTTAATAGCTCACAACAAATATTTGAGGGTGGATTTGTACTGCTTATTGGCTTGTCCAGTGGTAATGGCTGGTGTTTGGGTGAGGCTTGCCCAGAGCGCGTGTGCCAGGGAGGGTTTGCAGACCGTGACCCATCCAAGCAGCCTGGCGTAGAGATGCTAAGATAAACGTGGGCATTTCTGCTTGTGTTGGAGTCAACGAAGACCCCAAATTTAGTTGGTCTTTTCTTGGTTTTCTTGGTTTCAGTTCCCCAAAAGCAAGCACAGCCCTAAGGTGGCTTTCTTTTTCAGCCCAGACTGCTGAAAGCTGGGGTAGGAAACCAAAAGCTTCCCCTCTGCCCTGCCTTCCTCCATGGAAAAAGAGTGCACTGGTGTCGTGGTTTAGCCTGGATCAACAACTAAGGACCACGCAGCCACTCGCTCACTCCCCCCTGGTGGGATGGGGGAGAGAATCAGAAGAGTAAAAGTGAGGAAACTCATGGGCTGAGATAAAGACAGTTTAATAGGGAAAGAAAGAGCCGCGCACGCAAGCAAAGCAAAACAAGGAATTCATTCACTGCTCCCCATGGGCAGGCAGGTGTTCAGCCATCTCCAGGAAAGCAGGGCTCCATCACGCGTAACGGTGACTTGGGAAGACAAATGCCATCACTCCCAATGTCCCCCCCTTCCTTCTTCTTCCCCCAGCTTTATATACCGAGCATGACATCATATGGTGTGGGACATCCCTGGGGTCAGTTGGGGTCAGCTGTCCCGGCTGTGTCCCCTCCCAGCTTCCCGTGCCCCCGGCACAGCATGGGGAGCTGAAACAGTCCTTGACTAGCGTAAGCGCTGCTGAGCAACAACTAAACATCTCCGCATTATCACCACTGCTTCAGCACAAATCCAAAACACAGCCCCATACTAGCTACTGGGAAGAAAATTAACTCTATCCCAGCTGAAACCAGGACAACTGGCAGCCTTGCTTTGGGGCTTAGCAACAAGCCTTAGCATTGCAGGAACAAGTGAAGAAGAGAGGAAGCAGAGAGGGAAGCAAAGAAACAAGAGGGAGACCAGCAGCCATCTATAAATGGGACCTTCCTGCTCCTTGGGGCCGGAGGGAAGAGGTGGGAGGATGGGAGAGGGGGCTCCTGGCTGCTGCTGGGGCGTCAGCTCCTCCTCCCAGGCTCCTCTCATCTCTCTTGGGGCTGGAGGTACAGGGATTTGATGAGCCACCTCTCCTGACCCCAGTGTTGCCATCAGCATGGGTTCCGTGCAGGCTTTGGGTCCCTTTGGGTGGTGGCATACCCCCATGGTGTGCTGAGCTCTGAGAGCGACTGTTCCCCCTGGCAGATGTGCCCCGGGGCTGGGGGGGCTGTTGGGGCTGTTGGTGTTAACGTTGGGGCACAGATGCCGGCCGGGTAGCAGGGGCTGTGGTCCCTGGGGACTGGCCGCGGCAGGACGTGGGCTCTCCTTCTGCTCTCCCTGATGGATGTGCTTTAAATCTCAGTGGAGATGGAGAATATTGTCTTAATGCCCAGCTCTCTGTGAATTATTTAGTGGGATCTTGTCAAAATGATGTATTTGTCGCTGTTAGAGCATCGATGGCAGCAGCCGCTGGCACTGTGGGTCTTTCCAGGCACCCACTGCTCTTCAGTGCCTGGTTGCGGGAGCCCTCAACCTAAGGGATGCCCAAGGGAGCATCACGATCTGGCCCCAAACCTCCATGAAGGTTTTCCAAGTGGCGTTTCATGTCATTCCGAGCCGCAGGCAGCCCTGTGCACTGGGCGTCTGAAGTACGGCAGGGTCTGCTGGCAGGTTTTGGCTCTGAGTTTTGAGGGTCTGTTTGCAACCCCCCCGCCCCCCCTCACAAAAAAAAAAAAGGCAGCAAATTGCAGGGGACACTCAGTGGAAGGAGCTGGTGAGAGAGCCGGCTCCCTGATGGGCACCGTGAATGAAAGGATAGCGGGTCCGGTCCCCTCCCGTGCACCTGGCCAGGGTGCAGGAGCTGGCGGGTGGGATGTAGAGGAGCATTCCTGCAGCAAGGGCAGCGGAGCAGTGGGGCTGGTGTTATGCTGGTGGGTGAGTGCTGGAAGAGAGCTCATTGTCTGGCATTAATTGGATGACAGGGCTGTTATGCAAAGCCCAGGTGGGAATGGGAAACAATGCCAACCCCCTGGGTCATGGAGGACCTTCCAGCTTGTTCATGTGAAAAGGTGTCTGGTAATGAAAGGATGTTGAATCTGCACATCTCGTCCAGGGTGGAGAGGGGTTTCTGCAGTGCTTTTGCGGCTCGGGATTAGAAGGGAGAGCCCTCGGCTGGATGTGTGAGGTTTTATTGCTGGTTTGGTAAACATTGCTTAACAACAATGCGCAACCTTGAGCGGTGATCTTTGCTTAAGCTTAGCAGAGCCGAGTGGGTGGACCCGGGAGCAAATGTTCTGCTGTGCTTGTTGGCGGTGTGTGGAGGTCCCTCCTTTGAAAACAAAATAAAAAAACCTGTATTTTTTTTTACATCAGGGCTTGGTCTACAACAAGGCAGCTTGGGGAGCCGGTGAGGAGCGTGGTTATTTAATGGAAAATGGAAGAGGGCAAAATCTGTAAGGCTCAGGGTCGGTTGTGGTGCCTAGCTCTTTGGGAAGACTCAATGCTATGGGGCAGGTCGGTGTCGCCCGTCTGCTGTTGTGCCCCCGCGTAAGCGCAAACACGCGCAATTGCTGCTATAGCATCGCTCCTGGAAATTATGCATGATATTCAGAGTGCTGCTTAAAGATTGCCATATGAATAATGCTGTTATGAGGAGACTGTAAACATGGATTAGTTAAAATGAATGGATTATGAGGTTGTAAATCTGTCTGTAGGACTCTAATGCCATCATAGACTATTCACAGTTTGCTGCTGTCCCTTAATTGAAATTGTAGCCTGGATTATATTAATGCCCGTCTATAAATCGAATTGCAAATCTATATTCTCTCTCTCTCCGTGGCGGTAATGTTTTATTTAGTTAGTTTTCTTTGCTGGGGGAAATGATCCAATCGTGCCGAGAGCCTGGGGTCAGGCTCACTATCCAGCCCACGTGCTGGCTCGTGCTTTAATGAAGCCATAGCCTCATATGCTGCTTTTCCTCCTGCCTCCGAGTGCCTGGACCATCTTTCTTCCCATTTTTACATCCTCTCCAGGGCAGCTAAGGTGATTGCCCACGTGGAAAAGATGTTTTAGCATCGGCTGGGAGCGAGGGGGAGGGGGAGCAGGCATGCAGGGGCAAGAGGGTGAGGACTTCTTTTGGTGCTGACCCAATGGTGTTGCTGCATGTGCATCACATTGTGTGCCCACGACCATGTTCCTGCTGCCCTTTGGGGCTTTGAGATCCTCCTTCCAGCCCAGCCCTGTCCTGTGCAGGGTGAGTGGCACCTCTGCGGTCACGGGCCGCTGCCGGTCCCTTTGCCACCCTCTCACGGCCTCTCTCCCTTCTCCTTTCTGCAGTGGGAAGAAGTCAGTGGCTACGACGAAAACCTCAACACCATCCGTACATACCAGGTGTGCAATGTCTTCGAGCCCAACCAGAACAACTGGCTCCTCACCACGTTCATCAACCGGCGTGGAGCTCACCGCATCTACACAGAGATGCGCTTCACTGTGCGGGACTGCAGCAGCCTCCCCAACGTCCCTGGCTCCTGCAAGGAGACCTTCAACCTCTACTACTACGAGACAGACTCTGTCATTGCCACCAAGAAGTCCGCCTTCTGGACAGAGGCACCCTACCTCAAAGTGGACACCATCGCTGCTGACGAGAGCTTCTCCCAGGTGGACTTTGGTGGCAGGTTGATGAAGGTGAACACAGAAGTGAGAAGTTTCGGGCCCCTGACCCGCAATGGCTTTTACCTGGCTTTCCAGGACTATGGGGCTTGTATGTCTCTGCTGTCTGTCAGGGTCTTCTTCAAGAAGTGCCCCAGCGTGGTGCAGAACTTCGCCATCTTCCCAGAGACGATGACAGGAGCGGAGAGCACCTCTCTAGTGACTGCCCGCGGCACCTGCATCCCCAACGCTGAGGAGGTGGACGTGCCCATCAAACTGTACTGCAATGGGGACGGAGAGTGGATGGTCCCCATCGGCCGCTGTACGTGCAAGGCTGGTTACGAGCCGGAAAACAATGTGGCTTGCAAAGGTAAGGTTGCCCTTGGGTAACAAGGTGCTTTTATTGTTTTTAAGCTTTGCTAACAAAATGTTCATCCCCAAACAAGCTGGTTTGGGCAATATTTGTTTTGAAATTGGGCCTTCACCATTTACCTGCCCTGAAGTGGTTTTGCTCCAGGGACCAGGCAGGGATTTGGGAGCAGTGGTCAGCCTGTGGCTTCTCGGTGCGCTCTGGTCAGTGGCCAAACTTGGAGAGCAGCATGGCAAGGATACAGCTGCCACCACAAGCCTGTTGGAAGCCGCCTGTGTGATCTGCTGCCTTCAAAGTGCCGTGCAGGCTGGCACTTGCTGGCAGAGCCGCTTTCATCTGCCTCGTTATTTCCCCAGCAAAGCCGTGGTAGCCGGGCAGCCACCGTCGAGCCTGACTGCAGCGAAGTGTCTGTGATTCTTGGCATTAATTGGAATTTTTTTGCTGGTTCTTTGGGTTCCCCCCGGCCATGCCACTAGTGTGCTCCTGCCTGTTGGAGTCCTCTGCAGCGCGGGGTTATAAATATGGAAATAGCGCTCACCGTTTTTCATCTCTGTGCGCTGTTCTAATGAATGTTTCCCAAATAATGTTGGAGGATTTTTTTTTTTCTGTTAGCTTTACTCGCTGCCTTTTCCTTCTCCTCTCCCAAATTAAGGTATTGTTTTTGTATGCTGCTTGGGAGGAGTGAAGAGGAGAGGGGTTTTTGCATGAGAAGCTAACCTCATTTCATAGGCGCTTTCCAAATAGCTTCTAGAAGATGGGTACCACCAGGTCCAGGAAGGTTTGGGAAGAAGGAGAAGGTCAAAGTTAAGTATCAAAGTTCTTTAGGGTTGCTTTTGGGGAGGGGGGTGATGGGAAGAGGTCTGACTTGGACCTCTTTTGGTGCAGGTGGCAGCACGTGTAGCGCCAGGCTTGGCCGTGATGCTCTTTGGGGTAGCCGCCACGGTGTTTCTTCTCCACCTGTAACTCTGGATATATGAAAATGGCAAAGCTGGGATTCAAGCTGTGGAGAAACTTGTTTGTTCATTTGCTTTAAACCTGGGAACTTGTGTAGGTTTTCCCTGTGAAAAACCCCATTCCTGCCTGGCCAAGGTGGAGATGGCGGTGCCTTCCGGTGCGAGGGCTCCGACAAGTGGGAAGCCACCAGAGTCCGTGCGCTCATGCCTTGCTTTCACATCAAGCAGCATCGCTTCCTCTGAGTTTCACGGCTGACCCTGCACGCGGTTTTGTTCCCACTAGGACACGATGTATTCTGGTGGGGAGCTGAAGTGTTCCATCAGAGGGAGGGCTCTTTATAAACTGGAACATTTCTGGCGAGACATTCCTCTGCTATTGAATAAATAAACAGAAAGCGCACATGGTTTTATGACAAAATGGCATTTTTTTCATCACAAAAAAAAAATACTAATTTTAGCTAAAGACTGGAATTGGGAAGTAATGTCATTTTGCCAGAAATGTAGGAAAACATTGATAATGTAAAACTGCCACAGGTTTTGGTGGTGTTGACCTTTCTATCTGGAGTGGTGGAGGAAGTTGGGGTCTTGACTGCTTCTGCCCCCGCGGGAGGACCATGTTGCGCCTACCCAGTGCTTGTAGTTCGGGGCAGGGCAGAGGATGGAGGACAGCAGGACACGAGAGGCATGGGAGCAAACCTGCTCAGGTGGGTGTTAGACCCGTCTCCATGGGGTTTTTTTGTTTCTTTTTCTTGTGCAAATCCCAGAACGGTCATGATGTATTCACGCCATCAAAGCTGCACAGAGCAGACCCCTGTGCACTGGGAATTTGCTGAGTTTTCTGTGCCACAGCACCCATCTCCAGCTGTGCTCCCACTCTTTGGCAGCGCTGTTCCCAGAGGAGAAACCCCTTGTGCTGCCCGAATGTGGGCTCTGCAGAACTCACAGCGAGCATTTTGCCTTTGCATGGGGAGCACGCTTTGCGTTCGGGCTCCCTGAGGGGAAAACTCAGGATCCTGGCAGGTCTAAGGGGGTAGAAATGCCCTTTATGGATCGACGGGCAGCATTTGGGATGCTGAAAGGCACAGACATGTGCTGTGGGTGCAGACAAAGCAAGTGGTTAAATGGCACCAAGCAAGTGCATGATGATGGGACTGTGGTTATTTGCTGATCCTGTGGGTGCTGTCGGGTGCTGGTACAATGCTGTTTCTGGAGCAGAGCTCCGATAACTCCCCTCTCCCAGTCCTGCGAGAATATTTCCCAGTTCCTGTGTCAGGGGGGCGCACGAAAGGCTGGGATGGCGAGCGGGACCTGCATGTTTGAAGGTCCTGCTCAGTGCTGGCAAGGAACACAAAACCCATAAACCTGCCAGGCCCTCCTGGAAGTTCACTAAAACCATCCCTAAAAGCCTGAGCCAGGGCTTACGTTAGGACTGTTGGAAAATTAACTGTGTTTGAGTAAAAATCTGACCTTGGGTTGGAGTCCAGCTTCCTGATAGCTTGTGTGCACCCTTTGGCCGTCAAGCTCCTCCTTGTATCCCCGTGGACCTTGGAGACTGTGAGGGAAGACCTGAGCCCTCTGCTGCCCTCCCCAAAGGCCAGCAGGCAGGAGGTGGCACATCGCAAGGTTTAGGAATAATATGTTGTTTTCTACTTGTCTTCGTGCTCTCAAAGGGGTCGTATTCCCTGCCTTGTTCACCCCCGCTGGGTTCGCCTTGCAGGGATCCTTGCCAGGATTGCACCCCGGCTCCCAGGAGGCACATGCTCCTGACATCTGCTCAAAGCCTTCCTCAACCTGAGATAAGCCACTTAACAAGCCTGGGGGAATTGTCACCAAGGCGGGGGAAAAAAAAAACAGCAAAAACCCCTTGGTGTTTTAAAGCTGAGAAAATGGGCTTTATTCTTCAGCGGTGGGAAAAAAATAGGGTTGAACTGTTTAGCTCCCCCAGCCCTCTCTCATCCCTCCCACCCCCGGGATAGAGGCTCTGCCTATCATGGGGCTATTAGACCGGAGCGGTTTCGTGCTGACAGCAGAGCTCAGGGCTGCTGAGGGATTCATTAATACCAGCTTTTATCGGCACTCAGCCGCTCGCGAAAGGCACAGGCAGAACGCAGTCTTCATCGGGGGCATTTTGAGTCCCAAAGAGATTATCGCCGTGTTTTAGGGTCAGAGTGATGGGGGGTCACTACCGCCACAATGCTGCTATGAGGGTGGGAGGGAGGGAGATTTTCTTTATCGATCTGCCCCAGTATTTGTTGTTTCTGTCCCGGGCCGGTTGGGGTTTGGCACAGGCCTCCTGGCTGGTGCGAAGCCCTGTTACTCTGAGCTGGGTGATGGCACGCAGTACCCAAAAACCTGGTGGGACTGCCTACCCCGTCCTCTTTGGCACCTCGTGCCCGTGAGAGCTCTGGGCCAATGCGAAATGGAGGCTGTTATTGAATCCAAAATGAATAATTCATTTGGTGCAATAGCCCACGCTCCGTTCGGGTTGATATTAAATCCATTCGTCTTGCTCTGCCCCGTCCCTCAGCCTTGCTTTATGGCTTCCTTGCGTGGTCAAGGTGCAATGCATCATCGTGCTGGGGAGGAGGTGGGAGGAAAAGCAGGAGCGGGGATCATTGGGAGGCTGGGGAAATTGTTCGAGACCTTGGATGAGCGTGCTGGGTGGATTTCACTTGTTCGGGAGGAAAATTATTAAACCCTTTCTCTGCTGGTGTTTCACTCTGAAACCTAATAATGGCAAGCTAACCCCTCACTAGAATAACAGCAGTTGTGGGTCTCTCAGTTTTTATTACTTTTGACTCTGAGGATGGGACACTGAATTCGTGACTGCTGGAATCATGCTGACTCTCTCTCTGACCTTCCCAGTACCAGGCGATAACTCAATTGCATGGAGAAGCCAGTGAAAGAAAAAGTCTGGATCTAAATCAGCTTTGTGCCGAATTTTTACTTTGTATTTATAAAACCAGGGGGAAGGGGGTAAGAGAGCAATCCTGCTGCTTCCTGGGCTTGCTTTCATTTTTCCCCTCCTGGCAAATTCCTGTTGTAGCGTGGTCGGGAGCCTCCAAGCTGCTGTGGCTCAGGATAACGAACCGACCTGCTTGCTTGCAACGGCTGGAAATCTGAGCTAGCAGGGATGGCAAAATTAAAAAAAAAAAGCCCTCAGAAAATAAGAACAAAGCTGGGCTGCAATGCCTACAACGCAGAGGCTGCTCCTTGAGCATCCTTGCTCCCGGGCATCCCTGGCTTTCCATGAGGCAGCCAGTCCCCTACCCCAGCCCTGGTCCTGGTCCCCCAGCCCTTCTTCAGGTGCCGACCGATGCGCCGGGCTGTGCCGAGCCTTTGCTAAAGCTGTGTGTGGGTTTATTTTGGTCTTGTTCATCCCTTTGGTTTCTATGTCTCCTTCCTCTGTCCTTCCCTCCTGCCTTGTGCGTGGAGGGCTGGATTTGCGAACGGGCTAGCGGGGGGTGACACGTCCCACCGGTTGAATGTTAAGGAGTGAGCGGCCCCGTGCTGGTTCCCCTGTTATCCTCCCCTCCTGCCAAGCAGCCCTGGCAATAATTATTGATTTCCTCCATTTATCCATCGCAGAAGGCTGGAAACAATAGCAGAGCACAGGATTTATAAGGGTTTTTTTTTTTGCTAATAATTACAAACATTTTGTAATTAGTAGTAGAATAATTTGCTAACACTTAAAATAAGGGAGATGTCAAGTTTTCCTAACCAAATTGTTGCTTGAGCTGAGAACTGCATCTTTTCCGTCTCTTTGGCCGTGCCTTTGCCTGCCGTTTCCCTGCGCCGTGGTCCGCGCTAGCGCCCCTGTACTGTGTTCGGACGCCCAGGAGAGGTTTGCTCGTGCGACGACGGTGATGCTGGTTCTGGCCCGTGGGCAGGTGGCAGCAAGGGACGCTGTGAGCTGCCTCGCTGTGTTGCGGGGACACGGGGCCCTGCTGCCTTGTGCCTTGGCGTGCGCCCGTCCCAGCGTGCTGCAGCTCCGTGCCGAGCCACCCTGATGGTCCGGGTGAGCATGCCAAGCGTCACAGGGGCTGCAGAAAGGCCCTTTTTTTTGCTTTTTAGGGTGGTTTTATTTTTGTGTTCTCCATGCTGGTGGTCTATGTACCTCCCCACATCTGGGAAGCATCCCTTTTCTAGCCTCTGTGCTGACCCCGCTGCCTCTCACCTCCCTGCAGCTTCCTCTCTGGCACCTTATTCCAGCTTGCCTGGCCCACGAGTGATGCCTTTTTGTGAAGGCTTCCTCCTCTAAAACAAGAGGGGAAACCAAAAGAGAATCACAGAGTGGTTTGGGTGGGAAGGGACCTTCAGAGCCCATCCAGTCCATCCCCCTGCAGTGAGCAGGGACATCCCCAACCAGAGCAGGGTGCTCAGAGCCCCGTCCAGCCTGGCCTTGAGGTAAAAAGAAAGTGCTTTCCCCGCCTGTCTCTCCTTCTGCCTGCCCTTGGATTCGGTTTAGCGGAGCTGTGGCGTTCCAGCTTGCTGGGAAGTGCACCCCTCTCCCTGCCCCTGGTTTGGTGGCTGCGGGTGTTGCACCGGCCGGTGGCGAGGGGTGCTTCAGCGTCCCGCGGGGCGCCGTGGCATGCTGGCACCTGGCTCTGTCCCAGGGCACGACGCCTGGCGGGGCTGGCAGCACCCCTGAGTGCGGTAGGCACACTGAGGGCTGGGGTGCCCGTGGAGACCTCTGCCTATCATCTTAAATAGCTGGGATTAAAAACCATCAGTGCTTCCTCAAGCTCTTTCGGAGGACCAGGACGAGGTCACCCAGTTTGTTTCAAAACCCTTCTGTCTCAATCTGCACTTGTAGACAGAGGGTTGGTGCTCCGGCGGGGTGTCTGCCCGGCAGCTCGGGTGCAAGGTGATGCTCACGATGCTTTAGGCGCTTTTGCGGGGAAGATGTTTCTCTGCGGGTTCGGAAGTAGGATTTCAAGCTTTTCTCTTGTTTCGCATGCCGAGGGGGGATGGCTGGGCAGTGTGCCAGCGTGCCGGGGCTGCGGTGGGTCTCCTCCTCCAAACGCCCCCAGGGCTTGGGCGCCTGGCAGACACTAACCCTCAAAAAAGCTGCTTTTAGACCAAAGTGAGAGCGTCCACGCAGCCGAGGCACCTTCCACCCCTAATGGCAGCGGGAGCCTCCAGGGCTTTTATTTCAGGTTTAGCCAAGCCACAAACCCCCAGCCGCTCAAAATGGGCCTTTTCCTCCCTCCCCCCCACCTTTTTTTTTTTTTCTTTTTGTGCAAGTTGATATTAACTTTTCCTGCTCCCTTTCCCATCCCGCGTCAGCCTGAGCCGCTCTTCCCAAATCTGGGCGGTGATGCTGGAGGGATGGAGGGATGCTCCCCTTTGTTGCAGGGGCTTTGCCTTTGCCTGGCAGCAATCTCCCTGTTTCCGCCGCTGGGTGGAACAGGCAGCCCAGTTTTACCACGGCCACGCTGCGGAGGAGAAGCATTTGAATCACTGCATCTCAGAAAAAAAACAAACCCAAAAAAAAGGAAAGACAAGAAAAGAAAAAGAAGAAAGTATGATTTTTCTTAAATTATGCCTTAATGAAGGCATCCATTAACCCCCATAATAATTTTGCAAGGAAAATGTCCAGGAAAACCTTGTTAAATTTTTTTTCCTAATGAGCGTGATGGGTTTTAATGGAAATCTTAATTAGACATTATTAGCCAAAATGTTCCTCTGGTGGATTTGGGCCCTTTTGTCTCCCCCAGCGCAGGGGTGGGGAAGGACCATATGTCCTGGCTGCTGCCGGCAGGGAGGCTCAGGCACCGCAGCCACTGCTCCCCGGCTCTGTCCCCCACATCCTGAGTGGGGTCTGCGAGGGACAGGGGGTCATCCCTGCCATCCGGCCCCCTCCAGTGGAGAAATTAAGGAGAAAGCCTGGAAAATTCCCTGGGGAAGGGGTGGATGGGGACCGGGCAAGCATTGCAGGGTGGTCTGCCCCGGCCGGACTTGCACCGCTCGTGGCCTCGGAGGGGTTAGGGAATAGCCCCTCAGCTGTGATGTATAGCTTTATTTTTTTGCGTATCGTTTATTTTTCCCTCCTCAAGTTGTACCATGGGCTGTTTATGTGTTTCCCCTCCCCATACTGAGAACTTTTGAGTGCTATATTGATTCCAGTCTTAAAATAAAAAATTCCCCCTTGGTTCCCCGCTCCCTCCTTCCCCTGCAAGGGTCTTTCCATGAGCTGGTTTACAAACGGACATAAATCTGTTTCCAAACCCTTGGCTTGTTAATGGTCCACCTAGGAAACTTTCTGCGGTAGCTGAAGTGCTTGGGGAAACATCTTTTGGGGGGGATATCGAGGTGCAAAGCTCTGTGTGTGCTCGCAGGGGCTGCAGTGGGCACAGATCCACGGGCATCCCTGCAGCGGCGGGGCTGCAAAACCCACCTGGCTTTCCTAACCTCCTCGGCTTACACCAGCCCAGGAGACCCGGCTCTCACCCCGCCACCAGCATGCTGAGGGCCCTTCGCTCTCTGGCCGGAGCGGGGATTGTTCTCCCGGACAATGGGAGAGCCGCAAGGAAGCGCAGGATCCGGCCCGTGTCCGGTGCCCGCATTGTTCCCACCCTTGTTTGCAAATAGCCAGCACCTGGCAAACCCAGTGACTCAGCCCTGGGGAGTTTCAAAGCCTTTCTATAACTTTTTCCTTTTTGGTTTTGTTTTGGTTTGGGGTTTTATTTTTTTAACCTGATGAGAGAGCTCTTTTGGGAATGGCTTCAGGTCACGCCGTTTTGCTGCTGTTTGCTTGCAAGGGATGAGGATCTTGCCCGTGTTCAGGGCTGCACCGCACAGCCCACGGCAAGCTCGTCGGGAGCCAGCATCTCTCCCAGCGAGCTAGCAAAAATAATTAAAAAAAAAACGGAGTTTTTTTTTTACCCCAGCTGTATAGTAGTAGTAGTAGTAGTAGTAATAATAATAATAACAATTAAGAAAAAAGGAGTTTTTTCCCCCAGCTGGCTGGTAATAATAATAAAACCCACTTTCTTCCCCCCAAGCCACGAGATAACTCATCAGCACTCCCCTCTGCAAGGCATCATTTGGGAGCCGTGCCCTGGGGTTGCGGTCAGGCTTTGCAGGTCTCCTGCAGCCTCTTCTGTGGGAAACAGGCCTTCGCTGCTGACGTTTTAATAAGTGAAAGGCTCATTGCCTAAATGCAAGCCGTGAATAAGCCATGGGCTAGGTGGAGCGAGCCATGCTGCTGTACCTTGCCTTGCTCTTCCATGGCCATCAGAGGAGTTCTGCAGGGGTTGGACCTGCCAGCGGGGACCTGGGGCACCATGGGCCCGTGCAGAGGAAGGATGAAGCGCACCAGGCTGAGGGAAAACCAAAAATGAATCGGCGCAGATTACGGAGGTTCTCACTTCCCACCCTCTCCAAACCCCTGCATCTGCTCCCCGGGTTGTTCTGCACCCGGACGGTGACAAATGGAGCGGTGCCGCGGGTGTTAACTCCGAGTGTTTTAAAAGTGGGTCATTT
The DNA here is from genome assembly GCA_013400875.1 of Anhinga rufa. Taxonomy (NCBI): domain Eukaryota; kingdom Metazoa; phylum Chordata; class Aves; order Suliformes; family Anhingidae; genus Anhinga; species Anhinga rufa. The sequence goes on from VZTV01095474.1 coordinate 29,350, forward strand.
GTCACGCCCGGTGGCTTGTATCTCAGAGGATGTGTTGAGAGCAGGAGCGCGGTGATTAAATCAAAGCATCACTTGCGCACTTAAGCAAGGCTTCGAAGGAGGCCTGAAGAGCCATGGGAAAATCCATCCGTCTTCAGCTGGTGCAGCAGACTCACGGCTAAGAAATGATCCACACCTTGTCTATTGGAGCATCAAACCAGACTAAATATTCAGTTGTGGGTGCCTCAAATTAAGATGTGCAAACCTACATGAGAAGGGAATTGATATTCCCGCACCTGAGGCTCCCGGGGAGCTTCGCCCAGTGAGCTGCAACTGTGAAAGTGTAATTTGTGGCATGGGGCGGAACTGCGTTGCTGAGTTTTCACGGTAAGCCTTTAGGAAGGAGCGCGCTGTGGGCTGGGGGTAGGAGCTGGTCACCTCAGTGCTGTCGGTGTGGCCGCGTCCCGCGTGGTCATCGCTGACCTCCTGGCGGCAGCGTCCCCACGAGCCATGCCGGGGCTAAGGCTACCCTCATCTCGCTGCTCCCTCTCTGGGGTGACGCTCCAGCCAGTGCCGGCAGAGCTTCACCCTCTCCTTGCTTTCTTTGGGTGAGAGCGAGAGAGGCACGGGGCTGTGTGCCGTGCCAGAGGTGGAGGGCTCCGACCTCGAGTCTGGTTTCTGGGCCTTGCTGTCTAAGATGTGTCTGTAAAAGCTAGAGGCATCCTGGGAAACCGATATACAAGGGGAGTTAGGAATTGAATTTCTGCCCTAGCTTGACCGGCTTTCCTCTGCTGGGTCTGCAGCCCGGAGGGTAAATTGCCTGTGAGGTGAGACTTGATATTGACTTATTTTGATCTGATTTTTTACTATATGGTAGTATCTATCCGTGTCCAGGCGTGACGTCACCGAGGCCCTTAAAGCCAATTGATTGATAAAGCTGCCCTGGACATAGTTTTGGGATGGGTTGATGCACGCTGGCATGTGTGTCCCCTCCGTGGTGCAGAGGAAGCCGGTCACCCTCCTTGGGAGCAGGGATTAATTTGATGCTTGTGGGTTTTGCTCTGTTGCCAAACTGCGAATCTGTTTGAAAGCTTGAAATGGTTCCGGGCATCCCAAAAGGTGCTCTGCCTGTCTGGGTGCTGCTGGGAGCACCATCTTCTGCCTAAACCCAAATCTCCCAGTTCTGCCACGGGCATCTGTTCCAGCATGCTGGGCCGGCCAGGGGCCAGTGCTCGCAGCGGGACGGCGGTGCTGGGATGAGGGTGACAGGATGAGACCTGGAGCTGGGGAAGACCTCCTGCCTCCCTATCCGATCTGCTCATGAGCTCTTAATCACATATTATTATTTAAGACAACTTGTTCTTAGAGAGCCCAAGGTGCAAATTATGTTTCACAGCTAGGAAAAGCTTCCAGAGCTGCCTATGTACAGTAAATCCCTGTAATCTTGGGTGGCTTTGACTTACGTGTAACAGTTGTTGAGGATGGAGGAGACTACTCTTTGCCCACTTGTTGCTACCACCAGCGTGGGACATGGGTAGGGATTTCAGCAGGGAGAAGCTGGCTGTTCTCAGAGTGCGTGCTGTTCCACCCTGATGCCTTGGGCACCTCTCCTGTCTGCCGTGGTGGCACCAAACACAGTGCTAGTGTGTTCATGCTGTTTGCAGATGGTCCTTTCCCTGTCTGGGAGCTTTTGAGCAGGTTGCCTGCCTCCCCGCTGTAGCATGGGCATGCGCTGGTGCGGGAGCCATAGACTCATGGAATGGTTTGGATTGGAAGGGAGCTTTAAAGATCATCCTCTCCAGCCCCCCTGCTGTGGGCAGGAACGTCTCTCACTAGGATAGGTTGCTCAAAGCCCTGAACAACCTGACCTTGAGTACTTCAGTGATGGGCCATCCACAATTTCTCTGGTCAGCTTGTTCCAGTATCTCACCACTCTCATCATAAAGAATTCTTCCTTATGTCCAACCTAAACATACCCTTTTTCAGTTTAAAACCATTTGCCTTGGCCTGTCACTACAGGCCTTGATAAAAAGTCTCTCTCTGTCTTTCTTACAAGCCCCCTTTATATATTGAAAGGCTGTGGTAAGGTCTCCCCGCAGCCTTCTCTTCCCCAGGCTGAACACCCCCAGCTCTCTCAGCCTGTCTCCATAGCAGAGGGGCTCCAGCCCCTGATCACCTCCGTGGCCTCCTCTGGCCCCGCTCCAGCAGGTCCATGTCCTGTCTGTGCTGGGGGCTCCAGAGCTGGACGCGGCGCTGCAGGGGGGTCTCACCCGAGCGGGGCAGAGGGGCAGAATCCCCTCCCTCGCCCTGCTGCCCACGCTGCTGGGGATGCAGCCCAGGGCACGGCTGGCTGTCTGGGCTGCCAGCGCACATTGCTGGCTCATGTCCACCTTGTTACCCACTAGTCCACCAAGTCCTCCTCTGCAGGGCTGCTCTCCATCCATCCATCCAGCCATCCCCTAGCCTGTATTGATACTGGAGACTGCCCTGACCCANGCCATTGGAATGCCTCCGGCTCCAGCTCCATCTTGCTTGTCAGTGAGCTGTGGAGGATGACCTACCATGGCTTTTCACCCTTGTGCTTTAGCCTGGAAACTGCTTCAAGCTGCTCCTCGCTCCATCCAGCAACACTGGCAACCAACAACAACCTGATGGTAATTATAGTGATGCTGAATTACATTGAATTACCGTAACCTGTTGTCTGCTTTGAGCTCTCCTTTGAATTTGCAGGTTGGGGTCTCCGTTTGTGCTGTTCAAGCCCTGGTGGCTGCTGAGGTGGGTCAGGTGCGTGGGGTCTCCAAAACACCAGCACGTCCTCTGTGGGGTGAACATGATCTCCACCTCTTCCCTTTGCTCTTGATCTGCAAGCAGGGCTCTGTCCTTGAGACCGAGCATCTTTTTGCAATCAAGCCTCATGCAGGGAAGAGAGAAGAGAAATTTGGCCCAACCAAATTTTCCATTGGTGGGTGCAGGAGAACCTCAAAGGGGAGGGACGTGGAAGGGGATCCAACTGTTCCGTCTTCCTCGCTGTCTCCTCTCCTCTGCCCCTGGCACCGCAGCAATGCACTGCCCGAGGAGCTCGTCTGTTATTTTTTACATTTTCATTTTTCCTCGCTTGCTATTTCTATCTGGTAGTGGAGCCCAAGTGCCATGAGAAAGCATTTTTTTTCCAAGATATTTTGTAGTGAACGCTGATGGCCACTGCAGTGCCCAGTGGCAGCTGGGCTCGGCTGCTGGGGGGTTGGGATGCTCCCGGGACCAGCTCTCCTGCCAGCTGGAAACGGGTCGGGAAGAGTTTTTAAGCTCAGCCATATGCAGAGAGAGGGAAATTGGAAAGGAAAGTAAAAATTTCCATGGTCCCCTGTGCTTTCCTATGCTGTTATACTGGGGGTGTTGGAAAGTTGGGCAGCACTGGGATGAATGCAGTGAGGTGGGGGCTCAGCCAGCAGCTTACTGGGAAAAGGTGCTTGGAAGTGGAGCAGTTTGGGCAGGGAAGATTTTAAGAATAGAGTGGAGAGGTAGAGTGTGGACAGGGAAAAATAAATAAGTGGAAGGGAGACCAGTAAAACTTTCAGAACTTGCTTTTTAGGCGTTTTCTGGCTCCAGGAGATTAGGGCCACTCAACAGGAGCAGGGCAAGTTGATGGTGGCGGCCACCATTTAACTGCTTAGGGTGGGGAAGGAGATGGTATTAAAAGAGAGAGAATTCATACAGAACGTATGTGTGGGATGCTTGTATATGGAAATAATAGTAAATTGCACCCAGCTGCAGGAAATGGAGCTTTCTCCCCAAAATGCCACCCCCAAGGGGTGGAAAGGGAGTGCTTTGCTCATGCCTGTGAGGGGTGACGGAGGCAGTTTCCCAGGGGCCGGGGCCATGTATGAGCGAGTACATGCGAAGGCAGGAGCAGCCGGTGCCTCTGGTCCCCTGGTCGGTGCCTGTTTCCCCTCTCTCTGCAGCTGGGTAGGAAGGCGCCTTTCCTACAAGGAACAGTAATTATGGCTCATTCCGATATAAATATTTATGGAGGAGCTCTCTTAATTACTTTTCTAATTAATTCCATGCATGGGGCTCTTGGGGTGGATGAGGGGTGTGGGAGAGCGGTTGTGCCTTGGTTGGGATCCATCCTCCCCTTGCCGGATCCATCCTCTCCTTGCCGAATCCATCCCCCCATGCTGAATCCATCCCTGGGCACAGTCCTCAAGCAGTCAGCCAAACCGCAGCCCCCAAGGCTCATGTCCACCAGGATGGGGGGTTCCTGCTCCATGATGGGGCTTCCCACCACCCCAGTGCAACCCAAGGCGTGATGTCCTCCAGTGCGGTGGCACGGGCACAAGAAAGCCGTGTGCCCGCATGTCCCTGCCCGTGATGGCATCCCCGCTCCAGCAGCGCCAGCCTGGCCCTGTGGCTGAGGCTCTCCCCCAACCCCATCCCGGGGTGACTCATCCTTCGTGGCATCAGCACTAATGAGGAACCACTTCAGACATAATTAATAAGCACTTGATGTTCTCTAGATTGAGGGGATACTGTGTGGTGTGAGCTGGCAAAGGAGGAAAAGGTGCTTAATTAGTTCCTGTTAGGCATGGGAGATGTTTGCTCCCTAGCCAGGAGGGGGTTGTGCTTTGGGGAGCCCAGGGGCGATGCTGTCCCGATTGGAAGAGGGGCTGGAGTTACGGAGCGACATTGGTAGTTCCTGAAATCCCCAGGAGGGCTTTGCATCATTTTGAGGGGTTTTCTAACTACAGCCCCTGCCAGCATCTCTGTACCTGGGGGAAGAGCTGCTCTCTGGGATCCACCGTGAGTTTTGGTGGGAGCTCGCTTTCCTGCTCGTTAGGTGGCTCAATAGCTCACGTAGGCATTGAGGGGTGAACGCGATGTGCTTGGTTAAGTGATACATGAAAGTATCGGCTCCTCTGTACGGCTTCCAGTCCACGTCCATCGACTCCTGGCGTCTTGCATTGCTGCAGTTCGTGGGGGAATTCATTTCGTTCTGTGACTCCTGTATCTAGCCCGATGCCTGGGGTGGGAGTAGAGCACCTTTTGGGGCTTGTGTTTTTGGGGCCTGAATCCTCGCCTGAATCTTGATCCCGCCAGTCGTTTGCTCCAAACTCATTGGGAGGTTCATTGCAGATGGCACTGCAGTGCTGGGGATGCATCTGCTCGCCGGGACTGCTCCTGGTGGTCCCCTCTCCTGGGTGCTTGGCCCAGTTGACCAGAACTGGTGTAATCCGATGCACATCAGCATTGCCAAGGCAGCACATGAGCATCACTTGCCTTAGCGGCACCAGCCACCCTCACAGAAGGCTCAGCCTTAGTTATATCGCCCTCATTAAGACAAGCGTGCCCCAGGTTGCAAGGGTTTCCTGAAATCCAGATTACACTTGTGCCTGTAGTTAAGACGGGGCACCCAGCTGTGAGAAACCACCCTGTTTGTTAAAAATGGGTGAAGCAGTGGGGCTGGGGACGCTGGAGGTCAGGCAGGAGCAGCCTCCAAAAGCCCTGGGCAGACCTTGGCTTTCCCGCCCTGCTGCTGGAGCCCCAGTGCTTCCCCCGGGTGCTGTGCTCCCAGTGCCATCCGGCTCCCCGGCGGCATACCTGTCCTGCTCACACTTTTTCTCCTTAAACTGTTTTTCGTCGCTGGTGCAGGGCGGAATTCTTGGCTTGCTCCCCAGCTCTGGTTTCAACGTACAGCAGAGATGTAAATGTTCATGTAGCGCCGGTTGGGGCGGGAAAGCTCAGGAGTAGGGGGTTGAACACTGCTGTCTATTTACTGGCAAATCAATCTCCCCTTTCCTTATATCGTGTCCCCAGGGAGAGCCATGTCGTGGCATTTAATTTGCAGCTACTATTCAGATAGCTCCCAACCACCCTGGCCCTGCTGCCTGCGAGGGTTGGGGGCAGCAACGACAAGCCCAGCCCTGTCCTGCTTGCAGGGCTGACAGTCTCAGCAGAGGGAAGAGTCCATGGCAGGCTGCAGCTCCCGAATATGTTTTTAAAGAAGAGTATAAGAAGGTTAAATAGCCACAGATCATTGCCGAGAACTTCATCCCCCTTCATTTATTTGTTGACTCAGAATAATAATCTCAGGCAGCATTAGGATGGTGAGGAAGATCCAGTGCCAATTGCTGCCGTGAACATGCAAACCTCCCTGTGTATGTGGATGAATTGTCTAGCGTTTGCTCAAATTATTTGGTGTTTGGTCACTGAAAGTGGGTGCTCAAGAGAGGCAGTGCTGGCCTCATCCTTCCCTGCAATGCCCCCGTCCTCTTCTCCATAGTGGTGCTTTAATTCCCAAGGGGGAAGAGCTGAAACACTGTGGAGAAATGGAAATGGGCTGGGGGGGGTCTCCATGAGCTGCACCATGTGCCCGCCAGCTGCGTTTCACTCCTGATTTCACGTGCAGAGGTGTTGGAGCAGAAGGTCAGACATCATTATTTCGATGGCTGGTTTATGGAAAGGAAGGGAAGCCACCTCTGGTGGGGGAGCTGTGGCGTGAAACTGGGCAGCCCTGACCCAGTGCAAAGTAGAAACTAAAGTGGAGCAAAACCCAGGTGGGAGAAAAGTGATTTGCAAAAGTGACCTTGAGAAGTGTTGCGGTTTTTCCCCTCATTGACTGTTTTGGAGAGCAAAGCGAGTTTCCCTGCTCTGTGGTGAGCTGGCAGCCCCACGGCGCCATCTGCCCAGGGCACGCGTGCTCTTCCCTTTCTCATCCAGCAAATGGATCTGGGACAGATTTCATCTTTAGACCTGCAAAAATCCCCCCAACCATGAAAAAAAAAAGAGAAAGTCAAGTCCAGAGTGGTGATTAAATGGGCAAGCGTGGACCCGTTGGGAAGGCGGGTGCTGCAAGCAGCAGGGCACGTGGGAGCCAAAGCCAGCTGCTTCCATGCCCTGCTCTATGCTTAAGCAGTTGGTGTCGGAGCTCTTCTGCATCCAGAGACCCTTAATTTTCCCAAGCCTGCCTTCCTGCAGGAGAAACACATCTGGGTGAGCATTGCCTGTGTTTTGCTTGCAGCCAAGCATGTGCGGCTCGGTCTGCCAGCACCTTAGTCCGCCCAAGGGGAGCAAATCCTTGGTTGAGGAGGGATGGATTTTTCAGGAGAGGCAAACGCGGATGCAGCCGCTCCCTGTTGCCTCTAATCGGCCTCATGCAGTTAACCTACCCCACAAGCACCTTTGAAATCTTGCCCTGCGCCTTCCTGCTTCGATTCATTTCTCATCCGTGAGGAGAAGAGCCAAAAAAAAAAAGACCCTGAGAAGAGAAAAACCACATTGAATTTTGCTTTTCCGCCATGAATAAACCATGGTGGGCCAGGCTCAGAAGCCGCTAACTTTAATTTACATGTGTCCCAAGATGGATCTAAACCCATTCCTCCAGAGGTGAGGGGCTGGTTTGATTAACCGGCTGTGTCACGAGGAGCTAGGGCCTCTTTGCTCCGCGCGTTGGGGAGAGATACAGCCCATTGCCTGCAGGATGCGAACCCAGAGCCTGGGAGGCTCATGTTTATCTCATGAGTTTCTGCCTATACAGCGCTGAAATACGGAAATGCAATGCAACAAGGCAAGCGCTGTTTGTAAATAGGTTGGGTGAGCACTTGGCCCCAAGGCGGGTGCGGCTCCAGGCGGTCTGAAATCGCGAGAATTTGTGTGTTTGACTGCAAAAATGGTGACGTTTGCACCAAAACGAGGTTTTTAGCCCTTGCTGGGACAAGGCTTTGTTGGGGCGTCCCATCTCCACGGTGGCAAGGGTTTTCTGGCACTGCTCAGGGGCTTGTGCTGAGCTCCCTCCCCAGAGGAGCAAGCGTCCATCTGTCTGTCTGAGGATGCTTTGGGGCTGGGGATGCTTGAACTCTGGTGTTTCCCCATCTGGGTTGTGCACCTTACCCTGCCCCAAGGACTGGATGTAGGAAAGGAGATTTGGTGGCTGACGGGGTGTTTCAGGGCTGAGTCTGATCCCTGTCTCCCTTCTCCGCGTGGGTGGGCAGGCAGGATGCGTGTGATGGGTACCTTCCCACATTTCCTCACCAGAGCACAGCATTGCTCTGAAACTTCGCTGGATTAATTTGTGGATGCCTTGAGGAGGGCGGCACGGCGGGACACCTGCCGGCATTGCCGGCTGCCTGCCAAGCTCGCTGTGGCTATGCCAGGGCTGAGGTGCTCAGGAGAAGCTCTTGGCTTCATATAAAAGGGAATCAGATCATTAAAAATTAGAAAAAAACCACAAAACAACCCTGCAACCCCTCCCCAACAGAGATGCAGGAGGGAAGGGATGATGGGAGAGCATCAAGTCAGGGATGCAATTAAACCTCTGGCAACTGGCACCCGCTTCCTGCTTGGATGTTTGCAGGGAGGATAATGAGGGAGATGAAAGCGGGGTGGGAAGGCAGCACCCTTGTAGCTCTTTGAAGACGGGGAGATGGCAGTCACCGCCGGGGAGCAGCGGCGTGTGGGTGACAGCTCGCCTGATCCTGCTGTTTTTTCCCCCAGACTGCAGCCCGGATCCCTGGTGTCATCATCACATCAAAGGGTTCGAAACCCAAACCCACTGGTTGTGTTGCAGCCCGCGGTGGCACCGGGGCTCTGCAGCCTGGTGTGTGTGTCCTCAGGGGACGTGGTGCCACCGGTCCCCGGAAGGACGAGCGGGAGCTGAGCCGGCAGCTGCCCTGGAGAGCTGCGCTGGCTGCTGGAGTGCCTGCCCCTGTAATCACAACATCCTTTAAATGCCGTTTTTCTATAGCATGCAGTTTCATGTGGGTGTTTATTTGCCTGGATGGTGTCTTTCAGCTGAAAGCATCTAGGAGGGCTTCCTAGCCTGCATGCAGGCTGTGCATGGAGGCAGCAGGATGGGGAGGAGAGCTTGCTGCTAAAATGTCTGTAACTGGGGCTAATGAGAAAACCTCTGTTGGAAGGCTCAAAAATTAATGTTTTGGGGTTTTTTTCTCTTTTTTTTTGGTATGCTTAAAGATAAATACATTTTGTGTTGAAGGTGTCTGCAAAATATGCAAGCGGTTTCTAGCAAGCATCTCTCGGTTTTTTTAGGTTTCATCCAAAATTATGAGCCTTGTGCAGAAAGTGTTGGTTTTAGGAGCCAGTTTTTTTTCTTAGTGAAAAATTGTTGTTTACAGAAGAGGGAAGTGGCCTTGAATCCTTTCCCAGTGGGCTGTAAGTGCAATGAGCTGCAGTTCCTCCTTTGTTCATGGCCTGTGGTGTCCTCAAGCCCAACAGGGCACCTTCCCTGCTGCCCGTCTCCTGGGGGTGCTGGTAGGCGCCAGCCACACGTCTTTTTGGAGCAGGCTGGATCATCCAGGCTTTTCCAGTGCCTTTGCACGTGGCAGTCCTCTCTGCACCTCCAGCTTACTCGAGGGCATCGCCTCGTGCAGCACCATTACTTCTAACCCATTTTTTCCTCACCTGCTGTGCCGGGGTGACCATGAATGTGGTCACGGGCATGCTTAAAGACACTGGTTTTGCCCTGCAAAGGTGTTGGACCCAAAAGGGAATGCAAAAAAAGCATGAATTTGGGAGAACCTGGCAAATGTGGTTAGCTCTGCCGCAGCGGGGGTATCGGGGTGTAGGAATGATGAGGTGGCACAGACTCGGTTTGCTGCGAGTGAAGAGAACTGCAGTGGGGAGCTGGCGAGGGCTGGGGAAGAGGTGGGGGACTGTGAGCTGAAGTCAGTAATTCTCTGCAGAAGCTCCTATTTTAAAACCTGATAAGGAAAAATGCCACTCTGCATCCCCAGGGAGCTTTAGAGCAAGTTAAGGTAGAGGAGGTGTCTCTTCCCTTTCCCCCCCCTTTTCCTTTC